>JAPPWB010000954.1:0-11584 GCA_029452305.1 Hyaloperonospora parasitica
ATCAACCCACCAATCGCCGCAAGACGCGCGCAATGAGTGGTGACGAGACGTCACCATACATGCAGTTATATTAGTATAATTGAATTAAGTCAAACGAAGAGACAGTAGTTTAAAGACTTAATTTTTTGATATAACAGTTCTACTTTTACCCTACCTACGCTTCCTCGCTCGCCAAAGTGCTACGTCCGTCGGGGCACCCAAATCCCTTGCGTTAAGTTACGCAAGGGTGTGCCCCGTTACAAAGGGGGTAAATGGAGAGTATTTTAGTTCTTGTAGAACCTAATGTGTGCACTATGAAAAACTCATATAACCTCACGTGTCCTTCTTCTGGTGTCACTCATGACTATGACTATCACAACAGCGCGCTAGTGGCCCATCACCTGAGATCCCACCTCAACAGCGACATGTCACTGTCGATCTGAGCTGCCGCACCTTGCGCAAGTCGCACGACTGCATGGACCAGTTCTCACTGTCACCTGCAGCCTTGCGACGTTCAAGTGATGCTTCTCGGGCACGACCTACCGGAGCAGAACGAATCGAGAAACCATACCGTTTAGGAAGGAGTGTGTCAAAAACGAAGACAGCAGCAGGGCATTTGTGCTGTCATTTTGTGACAACAGGAACCAAATGAATGTTGCCCCTACAGAGTTTTTCAGGTGGTAGGCTATAGGCAAATGCAGCGCACAATGTCCGACGCCATGTCAACTACGGTGTGTGCATCTTGAACGGTAGAAATTGCCGAGTTTGCGCCTTCGGGCAGTGACGTCCAGGCAACGAAGACCTCTTACAAAGCCGGACAACCGCCCCCCCCTTCTCTGTGCGGGAAGTCATCAACAGTTGGGTCCAGGTGTAAACGGGGAGGCCTTAATCCGCTGCGCGTGCTACGGGAGGTAACGCAGTGTGCGGACCCAAGAGGGATGCAATCCCCCGGTATCCCGCGGCACGGGAAATGCCGACAAAGATCGATATCCCCGTGCCTTCGTTAGTTCCTGCTCTGTACGAAAGACCCCCTCGCGCCGACTCGTTCGCTGCGCGCGATACCCACTCCCACGAAGTGAACTCTCCTAAGACCTGTTAAGATCCAGTACCGGTCGTTTGTGGAGAGCAAGCACCAGGCCACGGTACTCTTCGTCTCGTCGTGCGCCTGGCCACGTCTGCACTAGATTGTGCAATGGGATTGGCTCGAAGATCGGAGCAAGTTGATCACCACGGAAGCGGTCAGGGATTACGTCAAGATGGCACGCTAGGACTTCCCAAGTGGAACAGGCCTCCTAGCCATGCGTCCTCTGTCCCCTGAAGCAGATGAAGCGCGAAGCGACGCGTAGCCCAGCCATCCGGCCAAGAGTGCGCACAAAGTTCTAACCCCGGACTTGGTCAACAGTCATTTCCACGTGCCCTTTTGAGGGTGTCCCCCGTAACGTCTGGAGTTTTTTGCCAGACGAATGAGAAACGTGGAAGGAGAAAGCTCGTGTCATGGTAGATGACGGGTAAGTAGCTGTAATAGACGATCTGACATCTCTCTCATATCTTCCAACATCAAGCGTCGACGTATGCTGGATCACAGCATTTACCGGCATTCGACTCCGAACTCATCTGCCGAGCCCAGTCGCGCCGTCCTGTCGACGTGCTCGTGACCACTGCTGCGTGGGCGTCAGAGCCGTTTCCATCTCGAGTGTTCATGGCTCCGTGACCTTGTTTTTCTCGACAAATACTGCCAACAGACTGGTGCTGACTCATTCTCGCTCCAACTGAACAACAAATCTGCACCGGTCTGGTGACGAAAGAGTATTCAGCAGCAAGCTCCTTCTTTTAGACGGTAACAAGCCTCAACGTTCCGTCAAGTCTCGTATGGTCAATAGCCCCATGTCCACGATAGTCTTATTGGTCTAGTGCTGAAGCCCAGTAGTCCGTAGAACTCGAACACCGCCTTATTTACAATCTTGCATGACTAAGTAGGCCACCAATGGCGCTAGATGGGTTCATGTCAGTCCCCGACTCGAGATCGGATCGAAAAATGCCGTGTTGTCGAGAGCGCAAGATTCGCAAGCCGTCGTGTTCATGTGTCGTGGATATCAAATGGGGAAGGCAAATCCTCACTACCAAATGTGACTGCCGATTGAGGCGTGAAGGAGACGTGCAATTGGCAATGAGCTCGGGACGTGCGCGCCCAATCTAAAGATGACGAATTTACGCGCGAGAACCTTTTACTAGTCACTGATTGCGGTGCGTGATGATGATCGAATGCATACGATCGCGTCAAGCGCACTCGTTGACGGACATTGTCAGACATTCTTCACTGGGCTTGAGCGTTCGAGATTTACTGCGCTTCCACGAGGCGGCAAGATGTATCCAAATCGATGAGTGTGGCGTGTCTTCTTAATACTGCTTTCCTTGCAAGTAAGAGGCTTGTAACACACCAACTAGCCGCCAGTATGAACAATGATCACTCTTTTTGCTCATTCGCACATATGACGCACCCGGAAAGTAGCATTTCTGGACACAAACCGTTTCGAGCTCTCGCGCCACTTAATTCCCTTTGCAAGCCAACGACCGAGGACAAGACGATCTGCAAAAACGCACGGCATCGTCGTCTTCCGCTGTGGTGAGTCGCCCGTACTCGTTCACATGCACTCCAATCACGTCCAAACACGTCCGGAAAAAATGCCAACCGCAAGTGGGGTATTGTACGCCAGGCGTTAGCAAAGTCACCGACTTAAGGCAGACAGTGGAAGACGCGGAGGCTGCTAAACATTCTGCGATCTCTTCGACGTCGTCGCGCCGTCTGCTTTGTCCACGGAGTTGCTGATGCCGCTCACGACTTGTCTGTTTGGCAAAGGCACGCAAATGTCTGTGTGACCGCTATGGCTCTCAAACATACTTGACGGTTAGAATTGTGAACGGATTGCCAAATCCAAAGAGGCACGCATCACCAAAACGGGCGCGACGACTTCATTAACAATCTAGCCGGGTTGCTTTCATCGTGGACGCATGACCTCCTTGTTGAAACAATCGTTCCATTCCGCTACAATGCCACTCATTGCCCAGCTGTTGCCAAATCAGCTGTCGATTAGTTTGTAAGCCTCCAGTCGGCTAGCTCGATTTAATGCGAGGCTTAAGGGCCTTTTCGTGCAAGCGACTACAACGTGGGAACAAGTAATTCAATCAAGAACTAAGCTGCTGTTGCTGCCGTCAACTTTGAATGTGAACTGATGGCGTTTCATTTCAAACACTTGCTTCCTGCTCAAAGAGCTGCTTTTGGACTAGTGCATGAGTCGATGTTGGATCCGTGCCACATATTGTGCCATGTCGGAGTAGACAGAAAAGTCACATTCGAGAATAGATTTGTACTGCTCGATGACATGACGTGAGCAAATAACTGCAGAATTCGCATCGGGACAGTCGCCATGAGAGGTGCCTCGTTCCCCAGTATTCGCATCGCACTCAATACGATACAGTGATACAGCGATGTCTCACTCGATGTCGGCGCCGAAATACATGAAGCATTTCGGCGACACAGTTCTCTTTCGCATCAGCAAATTCTGACTTGCTAGAGTATAAGCTAGCGTTCGAATGTTGTTTACAGAGCCTTGGGTAAGAAGTAGGAGCCCTCGCTATGATCTATAATGACACACGAATAACGATGCGTTCCTTCGTTTAGGTGGTCATGAAGAATAATACCGATAGCATGTAGATTCTTTTAGTACGCATTTAATTACAGACGCCATAAAGGCTCCCGAAGAATTCTCGGTGTCATCATTCCAACCGTCGGTTTAACAACCTATTTGCTGTAGTTTAGTGCGCTGAGGCTCCGATGAAAATGTTTCCAGAACCATCACGAGACCGTACCTGGCAGGCGATAAAATGGCAGTCGATTTATCATTTTTTATACCCATGATTCTAACACGATTTATACGTCTGGCTTCGCCGTCGGGACTCATTGTGGCCTCATCAGCTTATGATGTACAATGCCGGATATGCAACAGTGAGGGGTATGACAAAACGTTGTTGGAACGTAATGATTTTCAGAGTTAGTCATCCTTGTCCGACACTTGAGCCTTAAAACTTGTGCATGTCAATTTCGCCAGCACCTGATGACAGGATATGGAGAAGGTTAAATATTCAAACTACGAATGAGGATTCTGCGGGTCGATCGATGCGATGATCTGGAAAGGGGGATGGGCCATTATAATTTTCCATGTGTCCAGTCGTCCGCAGAATGGTTGCACCAATTACAAAATGAAGATTTGGTTTGCTCATTACTTTGCAGAAATACAATATCACTAATTTCTTTCAGCACGAGGTCGTCACAGAAAGTTTTAATAAATGGCTACAACTTACATATTGTATGAATTAGTACAATGCTAGACAATTTTTTATACACTGTAAATCGATTGCAGAACCATTTACGACGCTGGGAAGCTAGAAAGGTGTGCCTATAGAAAACAAAAATAAGTAAAACGTTTACAGAAGTGACGTGACTGTTGCGTGCAAAAAAATCGTATGGCACCGATCTCTATAAACAAAATTCATAACACCCGTATTGAGTATGCAAATGTCGCACAGAACTAAAATGGATTGAGAATTGGCGCTGATGTAGTCGTGTCAGATCGATTATAGCATACATTAGAAATCGTCTATAACGGCATACAATAATCCGTCTGACGTCACAATACATCAATTCTTTTTCTGTTGAGTGCTGACAAGTTTGGACACACATATATCGACGTCAATGACAAAACGTGGATCAATTTTTTGACACAAAATATTTTTCAGTTGTAATTTATAGATGCAACACGACGTGCTGCATAATGTATTCGACCACGAGGAAATCTATCCTCTCAAGTCATCTATCACACGACCACGCCTTCGCATTATAGTATACATGCACAACTGGTAAATTTGTTTTTGAGGAAGCATACGTCGGACGAGGCGCCACGCACGATTAGTAGGTCAAGCATTATACTTTGCGATTTCATTTCATGACTAAATAAGTAAATCCATGTCGATCGGCCATTACACGGTGACGTTAACCTGAAAGAAGCGTTACTGGTGACGTCTTGTCTATTATTTTCTAAGGGTTTCGTTAACCACCGCCCACCCCTATGTATTTATAGTGATTTGCATACTTTATATGTTTTGATTGTAACCCTCACTGAGTCATCCTCGGTAATGCCGGTGATCACTGCTGTCATGTTGATCGGCTTGGACCAGTCACTTGAATGCACTGTGCACAACGACGAAGGGTAGTGGGCGTCAATACTGCGGTTGATCTCCATTTGAATCGGAACGAAGGAAATTGATGTGCTCAGCGGGTGCAGACTGCTTATTCTAGAAAACACTATTGAGGGTAGATCAGTATGGCTATTGTCAGACACCACACCGGGTCATTACCATCATCAAATTACACGTTAGTCTGGTTAGTCAATTGAACAGGTATTGCGACGATTGACGTACCTCTTGATAGACCTCTGCGCTTGGCTTTGAGTCAATTTCGAATATAGTGTTGTTGGATGCCTTTGTAATAGTGCCCATGCCGATCATTGCTATAAGCTTATCCTGTTCTAGAATCGCCCGTATAAAATTCTAATTTGACCGAGCCATTACTCGGTCAAATGAAGTAGCTGAATAACAAATTACCACACGTCGTCGACTTAAAGAAATGCATTGATTGTTCGGATTAGCATGTTATCATTTGTAAATGAGATCTTAAATTACTTCTGAGATTGGTAATATTCTCGATCCTACCAATGAGAAGGCGTAAATCGAGTAAATTGCGGTAATATGTAGGGGTGGGGGTTGGTTAATGAATACCTGGGAGGGGTGGTTACCGTTTCTCTATTTAATGTATCGCCAAAACATTAGTTAGAATTCAAGACCCAAAAATTGTTCTTTACTTTAAAATTGATTTTGAAAAGGTACACTCCATGCATTCACGAAATTTCATGCAAAAATGAATCCTATGGCCGCTTTTAATCGACAGATGGATAAGCTGGTGTATCTATGCTACGTGGGCGGCAGTTTTTATCGCTACTTGATCAAGGAATCGGCTACATGATCTAGCACCAATATATATTTGGACATCGTGGTCTAGCAGATCTGAAGTTAACTGCCCGTTTTCAGGGGCATGTTTTAATCCTTTATATCTCTTGTTGGTTCCCATAAGTTGTCCACTCTTTTTTTGCACCAGGGTGGTTTGTATATAATATTTTGTCATTTCTGTATTCTCCAAGGTAATGATAAAATGAAATAGTCATTTTTCATCATAGACGAATCCACAGATGAAGGCTCTATATGATTATGGTAGAGAAGTCAAAGCTTCTACGAACTTAAAAGGATTCCGTTTACGATGCTAACGTAGTAATGTCTCGCTGCCTACAACATCGTAGATAAGTGGAGTAATTTTCTCCGCACGTCGTAGGATATGACTCGGGAACCACGTCTTCTGCTTGATTGCTTGTAATGGTGTGCGAAGAAATCGATAATTGATGCATATATATTCCTTTTATAGTATAAGTGCAATGGTAGGGGTTTGCTGCCTCTACACCGTCAATGCCTAGGCTCTACCTGATGTAATACAGCAAAAAAATAATGCTCGAATATGCAAAATTGGCAAGAAAAATGTAACTGGGTTGATATCACAAGTCGTACATCTCCCTTGGCCCCGTCACTCTGACTTCGATGAGCCCTTAAGATAGGTTCGTGCATGACACTGTACCTAATTTTTGCGAATATGTGATGACTGTAACATATTGCAATAGCGTAAAACATTAAAATTTCGTAAAATTTTGTACTCTGTATTACTATACGTCGTTAAATGAATGGCATACTGAAGACTTCACTCATGTCAGAAAAAGCTATTTGTTTTTTTCGTTTTTCTGTGTCCATTTAAATTTAAATCGTCATCATCAATGCTTACCAGGACATTCTTAAAAAGTATGGGGAAAGGTGGAAGTTGATCAAAGATGCAGGCGCATTTAATGAATCCGGTTGTAAACATTGGGCCATGCTGTGGCAAGCACAATTCGTATTAAATAATTGAAAACCTTCGTATCGATACAGAATAAGAATAATTGTACCAAAACTACGCGTACACCGTACGTGCAGAAGGTAGAAAAAATCAAAGCAACTTTTAATCAGGAGGAATTAAACTTTAACCGTCTATCCAATTATATTGTTGCTCATTTATTATAGCTCTTTATTCAACTTACACATTGACAGTATGCATGCTTCCCTGCAGAATGTCATCCAAAACCCGTTGCGCGGGCCCAACAGCAATGTGTGATGATTGAATATTGCCATGACCTAAATAACTATCGTGAAACACTGCCGAATATTACTTCTTTTGTTATGTTCCTGCACATTAAACTTAAAATGGTAATACTTGATATAATTTTTATGAAGATGTACATTGGCACAAAAAGTGCATTTGACATGTATCGGACTTACTTCGTTACACCACGTCTCCCCTAAATCCTAAGTCACATACAAGTCAATTTGCGACTGATACATGACTGAAGCTGATGAATATCTCTGGCGAATGCAGTACCTTTTAATTTTTATCAGCGCATTAAGACTTTCAAGCGCATGGTATGGATATTTATGCGTAGTGTCTCATAGCATGTCGTGTACGCGTACGCCCCATTGCGTGCAACTGACCATAAAATTAATCTAGACTCAGCAGCGATGGTTTTATTGCCTGACATGATATTGATCAGTTTTCAACGTTTGTTGTTGTAGATACACGCGGTAATACATCTACGCGCAGCTCTTTAACCCGCACAGGCTGCTGTATTTTGTTGTACAATGTCCCAATAAGATCCCGAGATAGTGTTTTGTAGCTCGAAGAATTTGGATCCCCGATCCATTTATTAACCTGCCCAGCTCACTGACAAATCGCGTCATACGAAGCCCAAGATGCTAAGGTCAAGTCCGAATTGCCAGGATAACGCGCATGTGCACCACGAGAAGTTCGGATCATTTGACAAAGTCTGCGACTCGTCAAGTAAATTCATCCTACCGGCCTCGCCTAAAAGCAAGCTGAATTTCTTCTCTATTGTATCAGTCATCGTGATAATTCCGGTGACTTTGTGCGAAAAAACCCGAAAAATGCTGACTGACGTAGATATGGCGTTCGTGGTGTATGTATATATTTTGGCACCATGGAAGATAAGACAGACTGATATTTAAGGCCCATCGCTCATGATGATTCGAATATCGTCCCATATTAGTATTAGTAGCGGTTGCATTATATGAATACACAGAGAATTCGATGCATCTCAAAACCACACTAAAGGTTATTCACCCTAGAGCCAGTGCGATTTCAGATACCAATTCACATGAAGGTTTTCTCTCTCTCTTTGCGCCGTTATAGACAATGGGTCCTTTCTCAAACAAATTAGTGAACCATTACAGACCCACTATAACTTTAATAATATAACGTATACGAATGATAAAATATTCGATCGATCATGGGTGCCAGCAATACTTTACATAGAATTGATACTCGCTTGTCTTTCTAGTCTAGCTTAAAAACGCTATTTTTCTGCCCTCACAATGTATCTTAAGGTGCTCATTCCATTATTTGTTGGTTTCGAAGAGAGTCAGGCAGGCTCTATCTCTCATGATGATATTATTGTATGAGAAATATTAACAACTCTGCCTGCGCCCATAGAGAGGCCAACCTCCGATATCATCGAACTGGAATCAACAAAACTCTATCGATCCCTAAAAAAACGTTTATACTTCTCAATTTGGTTACAAACGTTTCGGACGTACGTCTCCTATAGCCTATCAGCAAAGCCAGTACCCTCATTAATATAGTAAGAGAGACCGAGAAAATATATTACCAGCAGGGATTGGTACTTCTGACTGTCCAAATTAGGCGAATTTACATAACATCCAACGATGTAGATTTTTTCATTTTTCCTTCACATCGCGGTGAACTAAGATTAGCTCCACTAGTATGATATGACCCTGCGCATAACCACTACAAGTGGTGATGGTGGCGGGTGATTTAAGCGACGTAATACGACGGACATCTTATTCCACTTGAAGGGTCGCGCAATTAGAATGCACGAGATAGTAAGTACGAGGAGGATAGGCATCAATTCTTGACCAACACTGAGCGGACGTCCCTCGACGAGTCAAATAAGTATTGAGCTAAGTTTACTTCGCACGTTCCAATATATCCTAACACATTATATTTTTTCGGACTAGTTTGCAGCAATTCGTAAGGATTTTTCAATCAAATGGGATCCTTCTTTCGAGCAAACAATAAGAACGCATAGAGCTCGAAAATAGAATCTTTAATCATTTCATTGATTAGATACATATCTTGATCATCTAAATTGTTCTCGTTATGACGATACACAAAGTCACCTTAAGTGAACGTAGGATGCGTTCGTGTCCTATGTGGTATCGATCGAATGGCTTTGCCTTGTTAGAACAAGTCACAACATCGATGAAGTGAGGCATTATTATGCTAATGAATGCACCAAATATTCATGGCGTAGTAATTTTACTGTAGCCAGTAAGGCTGTATCGTAAACGTTTGTATAGAGATCATTTGCTCTTCCAATTTTAACCAGCGCGCCTAGTCGGTCGTTACACCTATTTATCAGTGTATCTGTCAGAATTTGCTATCTGTTTTGCCCTTTTGCAGAACGTGTATATGAATCATTGTACAGATTAGCAGAAATTCAACGTTATTCGTTAGCCCGACGTCAAAAATTCTTGTCCGCACTTCAACTTGACAATGTCGAGTCGCATATGGCGATCTCACTTCTCCGTCTCAAATCCATTGTCAAGACAATTGAAGACCCTATGTGGCATCCTTTTCTCTTAGTCTAATTTGTCAAGACACATTCCGATACCTTGTGGCAGCATTGTCGCTCAGTAGCATCTGTCAAAATGTCGCAAAATGTTGTCAAAACCGGTGACGTTGCAAAACGAAACCTGGACATGCACTATAACTAAGAATTTCCATGCCTTGTCAGGAATGTTATTTTCCAGCCGTTTTGTAGCACGACACCATTGCTACTTCTCCAACTGGATTCATTTGTCAAAAATGACTCGATTTTGGTTTATATTCGCCTAAATATTACTTAGTAAAGAATTTTGCATATTTTTGCGATCGATATTAATCTCAATGACCTGTTATACACGTTTCTTCGCATACCGGCATCATCATCAATATCATTATTTGCATCGTCGGCGTTAATACTTCAGTCAATCTATTGCTACATATGTCTCCTTCACCGACGTCGACGTAAATGACGTCGGCGTCTTGCAATTTGACAAATTTCTCGATTATGGATGAGCACGAGTGATTATTGTTGCTCAAGAAAACGTTTTTCCTCTTGGCCACAGTTGATAATATACTATATATTCGGTGGCGTAGACCATTCCTAAAGAGTGTTGTACGCGTAGATGATATATGCAAACAATTTTTGATAGTATAACCGACCTATGAGAAGTATACACCCATCTTGAGAATGAGTGGACATATATCGAGTAATCTCTCTCTGAGCAAAATAGGTGTCAATAATGTCTGGTCTCATGTTTTTGTGATTATAATACACATATCACCGTCTTTGCAGAGAAAGAAATACATGTTATAAAATTGGCCGCAAACAGCGAGGTTCTTTTGAATCCAAATACAGGGAACCATCATGGTGATCAATGTCAATGTTGTAGATACAGAGTCAGCCTTGGCTGATAAAATTTATCACAGCAGCTAGATGCAAAATCTTGCTAATGTTTCTAAATTGAAACGATCATGACCGTATTATTTCACTCATTGCACACTTCGCAGACCAGTATAGGCTAAAATAGGGGACCAAAGAGGCGCTACGCTAGAAATAGCCGACGATCATAATTGTAATCGATAAAATCGTTTTAGCGCGGTCAGTAAGCCACAAATTTTGCGTACGATATCACTAATTCATCACCCGGTGTCTACCCGATCGTGCATCATGTCACTAATGAATAATCACCGTTTCATACTAAATTTCGAATGGACGAACATTAGCATTTTTGCAGCTGCTGTAAATTCTAGCAGTACCATGGATGTTTTGTACCGTTCGTTGACAAACGATTCGTCGTTGAAACGTTAAAAATTATCAAGATAAATTAGAAAGAAAGAGTGTTAGACGTGTAGTCTTAAATATTGTGCGTCTGCTGTATTTAGATTTATTCATCTGTATCGATTACCAAATTTCGCTACTTGACCAAACAACCGTGAAACAATCCTAATTTCGATAATGTCAGCTAGCTCTACATCAGACTGGCGTGGTAAAGCATCAGCGACGGAGTTCAGTCGTGCACCTTTGTAAGTCAATGAGCCACGTCACTCAGCGAAGGGCGATATCCACTTCGTCGTCCGATGTGAGAGATGTTTACCTCTTACGGGCATGAGTAATGGTCTTGTTTGTATCGATAAAGCACGGTTTGGTTTGGAGGATATGGAGGCGGGTTTGAAGTGGTATTTACTTCATAGCAAAGCGCTTTCTAATCATGCACTATATATTTCAATAAGCTAGTTTTAGCCGATGGAACGAATGGCATACGACGCTCTATTCTTCGT
>JAPPWB010000955.1:0-11563 GCA_029452305.1 Hyaloperonospora parasitica
GCCGATCGCTTAGCAGCGGGCCATGTGAGGGAATCAACATCCCCTCACAGCTCTCCGACCTTCTGTGTGCGAAAGGCCACAGGAGGATGGCGGATAGTGCACGCATTCAACAAATTGAATGCTGCAATGGTACCGGCTCAGACGCCGATACCGAGGAAGGACGTAACCATAGATGGTATGTCAAAGAGTAGTATATTTTCGTCCATGGATCTGATGAATGGCTTCTATCAGATCATCACGCATAAACGGTAGATCCCGTACACAGCAGTGAGCACCCCAAGCGGTATGCTGTTGGAGCAGCTAGTGATGCCACATAGGATAAGTAAAGCCCATGCTACAGACGACAGATGTGTGACAAATTGGTTAATATCGGTGCAGGATTTCGCACCGAGATACCCATGACAAAGTGTTCGTCCTTTGCCGGGCTATGGATGTAAAGACGGACGTGGAAGATTACAGACCACACGCTCATTAGGCTCTTCAACTTTTGCGCAAGCATAAATTTTACGCCAATCTAAAGAAGTGTATATTTTGTGGCGAGTGAAATACCATTTTTTGGGCGCATCGTGCGTAAAAAAGGCATACGCCCCGATCGCGAAAAAGTGAAGGCAATCACAGACTGGCCCGTGCCAGTCGATGTCAAGGTACTTCGTAAGTTCCTTGGGCGAGCGGCATACTTGCACAAATACTCGCGCAACTACGCCGAGATGACCGTGCATATTTCTTGTTTACCTAAAACAATTGAAGTGGTCATGAAACGCTGACTATCAGCGTTCATTTTAAGGTATCAAGTAAAGCTTTATGCGATTGCCCATACTGGCTATTGTAGATCAGGACAGACCATTTATTGTGGTCTGTGATACCATCGATTTAGCGATCGTCTATGCGTTGATGTAATTTGATGCTGATGGTGCATGGCGCGTCATCTCTTGATAATCGCGACAGATCCAAACGGCTGAGCGTAATTATCCAGTCCATGATAAGAAAAGCCTCGCCATGATATACGCACTAGCCAAATTTTTGCGTCTATCACTCAGAATATTTACCGTTCATTGTCTATGCGAACCATGCGTAATTACACACGGCCGTAAACAGCCCCTACTGTCCGCAACGAATGGCGAGGTGGCTGTCTTTCTTTGCGGAGTACACTTTCTACGTCTAGTATAAACCAGGACGGCTCAACGCCGTCGCTGATGCGCTGTCGCGCCGACCCTATTTCGAGCCGGGCGCGCAATTTAACACTGGGGAGAGGCTTACTATTGCGATACTTACGGTCAGTTACCATCGTCGACATTACTTGACGACGTGAGAAAGGCCGACGCAGAAAAAGGACCTTCTGCGCTTGATGGATCATCTTCAAATCAATCTCGTAGATCCTTAAAAGATTATTGACTTTTTACCGATCCTCTCCGGATCGGTAAACAACTCGTAACGGGATGCTGTATCATACTGCCGTTGCCGGCGACACACCTCGTGTCGTCCTCCCCACTCATAAATTTTTGCGCTTACGCATTATTTAGAAGTGCCACGATGCCGCAACAGGAGGGCATTGTGGAGGGGTAAAGATCTACCTTACGGTAAGTCGTGACTTTTACCGGCCCGATAGTATCACTTTGTGCGCAAGTACATTCGTGCTTGCGAGGGTTGGCAATTGGTGAAGTGTATCCCTTCTTCCATTGCATTATTTTAGCCTATACCTATCCCTTAAGACTGCTGGCAGTCCGTTTTAATGAACTTCGTCTTCGTGATCCCGAAGCCGCTCACAAGAATAATGGTATTCTTGTGTTTGTTGACCGTTTCAGCAAGATGGTTCATCTTGCTGCAGTTCCAGAGTCGATCAACGCACACGGATGTGCGACTGGCTTTCTCGACACAGTATTTCAACTATATGGGTTACTCCGTGAACTCGTATTAGACCGTGACCCTCGGTTCACGGAGAAGTTTTGCCAGTCCGTGTTCCGTTCACTCGAAACGCGGTTGAAGATGTCAATATCTGACCATCCGGAAACAGATATACAGACGAAAAGCGCTAACCGTGTCCTTGAAGAGATCCTTCGAGGATAGGCCCACTTGTTCTCGAGGTGGAGCGAATTCCTACCGATGGTGGATTCCGCTATCAACAATTCGGTGCATGCTTCTACACAGTACACACCGGTCTTCGTAAATGGCTTCCACCATCCACGTCTGCCCTCCCTATTAAAGTGTGACTTTTTGATGAGGGGGGAGGGACTCTCTCGAGCAAAAAACGTTCAAGGTCTTGCTCATAATTGCCGACGCAAATGTCGCCACGTATGATGCCGATGTCGTCCAGGCTACATCGATGAAGAAGACCACCTCAATATTAGCTATGACGCTAACATTGATACAGATGATGATGACGATGATGATATTTTTAGCATCGCCTACGACTATTATAGCGAGGATGATGACACCATCCTCGCTAATGAACAGAAAGAGGAAAGCACTCTTTTTGCAGTTCTCACAAGTCAAACTAAACAAAACATTGCCAATTCAGCAGACGGGTTTCTGCCGGCTCGTGAAGTAGTAGTCCATTTCGTATAAAATTCCATCACCCACGCGGTGGATTTTCAGAAACGGAAAGCTGGCAAGAATGACAGATCAAATGTACATTCATTTGTCGAAGGCGGCTTGATCCTACTTATTACCGTAAACTTACCTAGACTCGTATTGACCAATGTGGGCGGCAGTAAATAACTGCCCAAGTATATCAGCCCCTTTCGTAGGCTGCGACGACAAGGCAACGCATACACGATCGAACTGCTCGCGGATGCGCACGCATTCTACATTTTACGTGTGACGTCTCCGCCCGTACTGTAAGTACGAGCCCTCTTCCGACGATGTAGATAACCCTACGTTCAAGAACCTTCATCAGGCTCTCACGCTCGCGCTTTAGAAGATCAGTCAGGATGCGTGATGAAAACTTCTCTCCGTTCAACCGAGAGATTTTCATGCGTGCCCTCCTCAGCTTCTCAAAGAGAACGGACATCACGCAAACCTGAAGTTGGGCGAGGGCGTAATTGGCACGATCCTTCGCACGCTCAGCCTCACAATCCTTGAGGTGCCGCCGCACAGTGTCGGTCAGAGCGTAACTTTTTCCCTCTCGTGGTCTTTATACTCCCGCAATTTAACAATTGCGCAATTTATCTCGTTCAGGTAGAGATGGTGAGCAGGTTTCCTCCTCCTCCACATCATATGTTAGACTCCTACGGTGAATAACGCTTACGGGTGGACAATATATTGAACCACCGTAACCGTTCAGGACCAAGGACGAGTTAATTCGTCCAGTAACGAGGATATTCAGCATCTTAATACAGCTGGGAGCTTCGCCCCCAGCTGATGTTGGATATGCCCGGTCTCGTTGAGAACTACAAACAGACACACCCGGCGATGGAGGACCATCGTCGAACAAACGCCCGCCGCGTTTGTAAAGGGATCGTAAAGTCTTAATCCATTCGTACATCTTGGAAGAGATATGCGCTTTCCAGTAGGGCTGATTAAGAAGGTACGTCTCCCTAGTGGCACAAACTGAGTTGTCAACACAACGGAGACATTTCTCTCCCCACTAGAGACAATGTAAACCTCCCTCTCCAGGCAATCGGTGCAATTTAAACCTAGCACCAATTATGACTTCTGTTCAAACCTATTGCAAGCTAAAGTAAGTTTGTCCAACCAAACCTTGCGGCCAGCATTCTCAATGTTGCCGATAAACGAATTCCACGCCTGCACCAAGGAGATCTTGTCCTCCTTTCGGTTGCCGTGGTACAATAGATGTCCAAAGAAGACATAGATGTAGAAGTCATGCTCATGCTCATGCGATAATGGGACGTACTGTGTTTAGGACCATGAATCCTTTACGAGTCAATGAGTGGAATAAGACCCTTTCCAGTGGTACACTCATTCCAACCTCTCAGCTAGCCCACGGAAGGCATCCATAGCTTCTTTTTAGGAGCAGATCGCAGAGCATCACGATTGTGCTCTTGTTACGTGGTGCTAACGTAATCACTGGCACCACGATCGCCGCAATACCTCGCATTTCTGTGGCAATGGCTACGATGACTCTGCGAAGAGTCATCGAGATCCTCATGAGGACGTACGTCATCATGTTGCACACTCGCCCATTATGGATACAAGCGCTATCGGTTCGATCCCGGCGACGAATTCTCGGAATCGATGGATGAACTGAACATCTCTTGCCGCAATTCAGGATCTAGACTGTCGCGAGGCGCAGCAGTCTTCGGAACCACAACCGTACTGCCGAGCTTTGCGGACGACTAGGAGTAGAAGGGGGGTCCGAATCACCCGAATATAGCACCTCTACATCGGGGTCGACGTCTATAGGACTTCCACCCGTGGCCGAAGATGCCGGTGAAGAAGCTGCACGTGGATGACCACGTGCACGTGCAATTACGGGTTTTGCAGGCTGTTCATTTGCAGCAGCAGGCGCGTTATCGCTTAATACCGAGCCTTAAGTGTATTGCCCTCCTCCGGCTGCATGCGTCCGTACAGTCGCTTCGGGCGCAACCGTGCTCGTGGAGCGCATGTACCGACTCGTCATGCGCTTTAAAGTAGAATAGAGAAGGGAAAGACCTAGAAGTTATCTCCGACCCTAGAGCGACACGACGGTTGTCTCTCTGTCACCAACGAATTAAATACCCACTATAGTGACTGTTGGTAAAGAATGGGGTGATGTAACGGGGCAAGCCCGTTACATAATAATTGGTACGGAAGTACCTGGTTTGAATAGGCCACAGCTACGGGCACACCTCACTTTTGCTAGGGGAACACCCCGTTTTTGCTACGGGCACACCCGCCCTCCCTAAAATAATAAAAATACTTCATATCTTACGGTGCAGAAAACACTAAACACGGTGTCACTTCTGCTGCTCGAGATATTCCGATCTGAAACGGTAAGTGCACTCATGTGGCGCGAGATTTTACCAGTCCATCTTGGCCAAAGCGGTATTAAACGGACAACGCCTGCTGGGTCTCTACTGTCTCAAAGACGGTTTTCAATCGCATGGTATGATGCCAAGATCTGACCATCGGCAGTGGCAACGACATCCGAGTTTCTGCGTGCTCACAGTCACGAGTCGTTTGTAGCAGAGACCCCCAACCATTTTACGCATTTAGAAGCGTAAAGTTATCGCGGGCTTTGCCTACAATATTTTCATGACACACGCCGCTAATGTGGAGATACTTCTGCAAGCGTGGAACAAATTTGCGCGTGGCAGGAGGCTCACAAGTCGAGAAAATGTTAATTGAACGTTCGGGCATTGCGTGCAAATTGTGGTATGACTTGCACGAGTCGCCGACGTTTTGGCTTGGCGCGTGGACGAAAAAGGAAGACACAGCGCTTCGACGGTTGGCCACGGGACAAGACGACTCGAAACTGGTCAAGAAGTGGCAAGGGATTACAAAGCGCATGTTAGTGCCGGGGAGACCAGCAGCTCATGGTCTTGCTCGGTACCAGACAGCGCTTAACGCGGGAAACACGCGGCTAACCTTTACGCCAGAGGAAGATTAGATCCTGCGTGAAGCTGTCCCGTAATTTGGCGAAAAAGAAAACTTAATTGCAGATTTTGTGGATGGCGGTGTGTCGGGGCAGATCCGCCATAGAGGGAAGATCTCGCTTGCACAAGGTCTTCGAGAAGACAAATTTTAGTTTAGTGATGATCACGGCTGCTGCTCGCACTTCGTACATACCTACCAAAAGGCAGTGAGTTCAAACAGGATCAAAAGCCGCAAAGAGACAGTTGTCTTAATGTGCCCAGGCGAACACAGCCAGCGCTTCGGGACCGATACGGTAATAGCATTAACCCGGACTTGTCTTCCCGTTAGTTCACCGTGCAGAAAAATGGCTAATATTTACAAGATGGCGCGAGTGGGGCATCGAGTCGCCCAGAATCTGGCCGCCGCTTGCTGTTAAGCTAAGTGGCCGCACGAAATCCCAACTGTGTCGATGCTGAAGATAATTGGCTCCAGAGGTATATGACAAACGTTGTCGCTCACTGAAAGATGCAAGCAAAAGCCAGACATCAGCCGTCTTCCGTTGCCTGTAACGATGCGAGCCCGTTACATAATAATTGGTTCGAAAGTACCAATTTGAATATTATCTATTCTGATAATATTCAATCAACATCACTCGAGAAAAGCGATGTTGTCGGAATAATATCTCTATGGGTAATATTCGTGGAGGGGTCCACTTCTTGGTTGATGTACACGGTACAATTGCTGCTGGACGCGCGCAATGGGTGGTGAACAGAAGCCCACATAAGAGACAGTCGTTCAATATAGTTGAATTAAGACAAAAGATGATTTAGTTAGAAAATAACCATATTATATAATAGTTCTCCTTTTCCCTCATAACAAGCTTTCAGGTTCTGTATTGTCTTGGTCGCGCTTCTTCACGCCAATTGTGCGTGACGTCGGGCGTAGGCATCCTTGTATCGTTGTCAATACAAAAAATTGCTCAGTTATCTGAGTAAAAGCGTGCCCCGTTAAAGGTGTTGATTAATATATTAGCGTATAGATTAAGTACATTTAGTCTGAGGCGTTCTTTTAGATAACAACAAGTAAAGTTCGGTTTTCCTGTGACCTGTATCATACACGTGTCTTTCCAAGGCGTCTTCGATCGTTGAGAGTTCATCAAACGATTTGTTAAGGCAGCTACTCTTAAGCAATCTGTGGTGTAATTCCTTGAATCGTTTGCTTCCCTTAAACATGAATTGTAAACTCTCGATCTTGTTGACTATCTGAGTCGGGTTCTTTGAACTAACGTTTGTTCACTGAGCGTTTAGTCTTCCTCTAACTGAAGGAGCTGCGTAGCTCCGCTACAAAATCAGCGACAATTGAGGCCGAGTCCTAGTGGATTGTGCTAAATGCGAGGCTTTCCACCCACATGTTACCAAACAGTGCCACAGCTTCTTCGTATTTTTATCAGTGGACATTTTTCGAGAGCTAGGACACCTTTCGTACTGTGAATAACACCGTTCGCTATGAATGCAGAAGCTACGCTGCGTTGTCCCTGATAAAGGCCTCGCACCAGCTGTAAGACCTTCAACGACAGCTGCAGCGACCGTGCGTTACCCTCTTGGAAAATCAACACTTCTCCGTTTTCAATGCCCCGCTGCTATAGCAATCACAACGGTCAGGCATTTGGGCTGAGTTCGTGAGCTGCACCCGTAGAATGGCGAGCTATCGTGGTCAGAATCTCCAGCATTTTCGCTGCGGCGTTTGGCTCGGCAGCTCAATCGTCTCGAGAATGTAGCATAGCCGCGTTCCTAGATCCATGTTTAAAAGAGCTTGGACCGATCCAGAGCCGCGATATCCTCGTCGCTGATGCTCGATCCATCGTCAGCCTCGCTTGTGTCAACGTACACCACCTCTTCAGCGTCGTATGAGTCACAGTCCTCGCTGTTCGTTTGAGCGCCATGTCCGTTGCGGTGGAGGTGAACTCTCGGAGGCAGTACAACGGTGCCATGCTTGAGCTCAGGATACAAGCGCTTGTCAAGAAGACAATCGTCAGTTTCCATAGGAACGACAAACGCATGAGGGGCAGACACAGCAGTACCTAGCGCCGTATAGTTCTGGTCGTCCAGCACAATTCGAAGCGTCATTGCCATGCACGAGGGAATGGTCGTGGTACAAGAGGACGAGAAGCGTTTGCCAGCAACTGTCGTCGGTGTAAAATTTTGGCCACGACTTGGAGCGCCATGGCGCGCTGGCTCGCCACAGTGCTACGTGCGAGGTCCAACAGCTCCGGTACAGTGTACCCCGCAGCTTCTGGGTCGTCGCCGTGGTGGAACAAACCGGAATGCACGGGCAACTCGGCGTCCGTCGCTTCGAGCAGGTTCCCGTCCAAGTCAAAGCGCTCGAGCGTGCGTCGCGTCGCGTCTGCAAAGCAACGCGCTTGATGCTGTCCACTCCGTCTTCTGTCTTTGATCGTCCCGCTCTGGCGCTGCGTCCATTCGAGCTTCGCACGCTCTTCCAGTAGCAAGAGCTCGACTTGCGCCTGGAGCTCCTCGTCCGTCTTGACTGCTGCCAGCTGTTGCATCATGTGCGTCGTGCGCATCTCCCGTGTCACGCCTTCCTCCCCATCGTCTCCATCTTTCCCATCTCCTCCATCTTTTCCATCTCCTCCATCTTTTCCATCTACTCCATCTTTTCCATCTGCTGCTTCTCCTTTTTCTTCTTCTGTCGACACACGCGCGCGCTCGGTCGAGTAGATGCTCGCTTTGACTTCCACAGTTTGGCGTCGACTCCGCAATTTGGCAATCAGTTGCGCGTCCAGCGTCTGCACGCGCTCTTGCTGCGCTTCCTGTACCACCTGCGCGCTCATGTCCCGCACGCGCGCGCGGTTCATCGCCTCGATTGCGCGCATTTCCACCGTGCCAGACGTCTTTTTGTCCGCATGCTGCTGCCCTGCGCGCCGTCGTCGCCCAAAACGAGAGGTTTTCGTACGACCACGACGATCGTCCTTCTTGTCCCCTAGCCCCTGCCGTCGAGCGGCACTTGGAAACCCCAGTGGTTTTTTTTTATTTAACCCACGGAGCACCAACCGCTCGTTAAGACCCACTGATACCGTCGCGTGGCGCTCCACGACATTCTTCAGCATTTGACTAGCGCCGTGTCCAGGCGCGGGATCCACGAGCTCTGGATTCGGGTGCCCGCCTGATGCTCGCTCGAGAGCAGTGCCACACCGAGTGACAGTTGCCGAAGGACGCTTCCGCTGCTGGAGGAAGTGTCCTTGTTCGCGCCCGAGCTGCGCCAACTCGGCGTTCATGTCGATGCTCGATGTCATTGTCATTGTCATTGTCGGTCGCTCGCTCGCTCGCTCGCTCGCGTTGGCGTCGTCGCGTAATGCCGGTGGTGGTCGTCGCAACTCGTTTGTGACGTGCGCCAAACGCGGATGGGCTGAAAAAGGTGGAGGCGAAGTTTACGGCTGGTACGTAAACGTTTAGGCACTGTTTCGGGTATGATTCTCGTGCCTGTTGCAGTGCGACCCTCTTATAACAATACTACACGCACTGGAGCCGATGTACCGTAGAGATGCTGCAACAGCGTTGTCTCTACTGAGGTATATTCATTCAGTGACTGTCGCGCCTTTGTGGCCGACCATTGCTCCCTTATGTTTCTTTTCGCACGGTCATAGATCATGTGATTGGTTGCACTGCTTGGTTGCACTGCTTGGTTGCACTGCATGGTTGCACCGAAAACATATTGATGTCGTGTTTGTAAACAGTGTCGATATAAACAGCGGTCGCACGTATCGCCAAGGCGCTCTTCTGCCTCTATTGCATCAGGTAGTGGTGGCATCAACTTCGCTTACCAATGCACTAGTATACCATTGGGGCGACACAACATCCACGAATTCTTTGCCTATCAACCTCCGTCGATGGCGTGTTGAAGCCGAGATGTATCGACTACTACGATGCAGCTGCAACGAACAGCGTGCACTGATGATGCCTGCGACTGGGATGGCAAAGGCCACTTCAATCTACTTCCAAGAGGCCAAACGTCGACGCCTTACCCGGGCTTTGCTACGACTGCATCATACCGGGCAACTACTGGGACACTATTCCTTGTGTGCCACGCACCCAGCCTCACAATCGCCGCTACAATCATCTCGCAATTGCCACTCAGCAATTATTGACTGACGCAGAAAGCTACGCGTATGTACAAGTATGGTCATAACGTAACGTTGACAGGTGGAAAATCGATATCAGGACTAGCTTGCGCACTTGCGGCGCGGCTGTTGTGGATACTATTCGGTGCGCATGGACACCAATGAAATGCACATGCGTTCAGTCCATACCTGTTTGGCGACATTGGTTGGCGTCAGAAGGATGGCGTCTGCAGATGAGGGACAAAATACTACCGAGAGGTCAGATCGTCTATTAGAGCTACTTATCACTTGTAAGATGTCTGTTGTGTGGAAACCACCTCGGTCATCTATCATGGCACGAACTTTCTCCTACCACGTTCCTCATTCGGCTTAATATTCCAGACGTCACGGGGGCACTCTCGAAAGGCCACGTGGTAATAACTGTTGACCAAGTCCGAGGTTAGAACGTTGTGCGCACTCTTGTCAGGATGGCTGGGCTGTGCGTCTCGTCGCGCTTCCACTGCTTCAAAGGACAGAAAACGCATGGCTAGGAGTTTTTCCAGTCAGGAAGTCCCAGCGTGCCACCTTAAAGTAATGCCTGGTCGCTCTCGTGGTGACCGACTTGCTCTGCTCTTCGGGTCGATCCTATTGCACAATCGAATGCGGACGTGCGCAGGTGCACCATTAGACCAATATTATCGTGGCCTGGTGCTTACTCTACATAAACGACCGGTACTGGGTCTCAACAGATCATCGCGTTCTGAGGAGAGTTCACATCGTGAGCGTGGATTTTGGGCGCAGCGAACGAGGCGGCGCGGGGAGGCAACTCGTGAAAAGCAGGAATTTACATAGGCACGAGGCATCAATTTTTATTGACATTCGCCGCACCGCAGGATACCGGTGGATTTTTTTCATTTCGGGCCGCATGCTGCGCTGCCTCCCGTAGCACGCGCAGCGGAGCAAAGGCCTCCGCCCTTATCACCTTGACCCCACTATGGGGGATTTCTCGTCCAATGTAAGGGGGCCGAATGACTGGTTCTTAAAAGTGTCCGTCTCTATCCGTTGTTGTTGCTTGAAGAGCCCAATTTGGGAAGTGAAGGGTGGGCACTGGGGATATCGATCCCCCTTCCTTCCGCATTCGTAGATCTCTACCATTTGAGCTAAGCGCCCCACCATCGAGGCACTACTGTACACATCACACTGCGGGAGACTTCAAATGGCAGGCTTTCTCGGCGGGATGCCCGATCGGCCTCAAACGGCTGGTACTTGGCATTGTGCACTACGACTCTCGAGGACCAGTTGATACGCTCATACATAGCTGAAGCGTGGTGAGGCCCGCAGGTCCACTTTCAAATCTGACGGGATTGCAAAAAAAATCAGTCGCGCCCGTTGCTGCATTACTCCGAGTGGCGATCAAGAGACCTACACCACCCAGTTAGTACCGTGAGAAAAAAGTGCAAAGGGCTCTATCTCATCATCAGTTTCGACCATTCTCTATCAAGAACACGTTGTTCTGCCGCAGACCACACCCCGGTCCACTTGCTCCTCTGACCTAGTGGTGTCGATTCCATTTCGTGCGCACAGCACATTTCCGTCCGTATCGCGCGCCCGACCCAAGATTATGCGTCTGTTGTGCTGGTTTCTGCTTTCGACGTTCGTCTGCGTTGGAGCAAGCGCTGGACCAGTGGCTTCTGCGGCTGCCACTTCTGCTGCAACTTCAGCTCTTCACGCTCGCGAAGACAACGTCAAGCATCCAAAGGGTCTGCGTGGGGCAGTGGCCATCTTGGACGTCAAGCATCCCAATAGAGTCGAAGGGGACGAAGAACGTTTTGCTCCGGTGGCAGCCACAACAAAGTTCCTGACAGACTGGTTTAAAGCACTAGCGGAATTTGCGATTTGGTTTCAAGGATCTCGAATTCGTAGTTTGCCAGTCTTGCC
>JAPPWB010000956.1:0-11556 GCA_029452305.1 Hyaloperonospora parasitica
ATAAATTTGATCACCAATGATCCAGGTTTTGTCAATTTAAAAAATGTAATAGTCTTCAGATTGGAGGTGTGTCCGCGCAACTACGCCGAGGTGATAAATTATCGTTCTCGTATGTTAAATAGAATCAAAGAATTATCTTGTAGCGCTAAGCGTCATCACGCCTTTAAAGACATCAAGAATAAATAATACGATAGACTGTGTTGTTTATTGCAGACCAATCCAATACACTATATGTTGTACGTGATGCCAGCTAGTTCGCAAATGGCAGCGCTGTGCCTAAATGAAACACATTGGCGCAGAGCTCGTTGTCTGTTATTTGTTGCGTCAGCCGCATCCAGCTGAGGGCTTTTCATCGATTTCAATACAAGGAACGTTTTCGTGACTAACGCACTGGCTGATTACCGCATCCATCTCGTAAGAGATACACCGTTCATCAGTTACACAGACCATGTTTCATCACACACGGCATTTGGCCCACCGTCCCCCTTTCTATTAATAAATGACGAAATAGTTGTTGTTCTGTGCGGTATAAAATTCACGCGAAGCATTTTCTATGATAACAGAATGTCATCGCTAATGCTCTTTCTCGCCGACCTAATTTTGAGCTGGTTGCGAAGTCCAGCATATACAAAATGTTAATTGTGGAATTGTTATTTATCGTCTCTTTCTTTATCATATCTCGGCGACGTGAGACAAGCGTACGATCACGCTTATGTAGTTGTGCGGACTGTTCGTATATAAAATCACCTATATATACTTCAGAAATTA
The DNA here is from genome assembly GCA_029452305.1 of Hyaloperonospora parasitica. Classification (NCBI taxonomy): domain Eukaryota; phylum Oomycota; class Peronosporomycetes; order Peronosporales; family Peronosporaceae; genus Hyaloperonospora; species Hyaloperonospora parasitica. The sequence goes on from JAPPWB010000956.1 coordinate 769, forward strand.
TAAACGCTTGCTAGAGAGGCAATGGTCGTCATAGAACAGTAACAAATTTAGATGAGCTGCTAAATACTTTATCAGTCTCTGGCGACGTACCACGTGTCTTCGTTGGCCGTTCGTAGCGATCTACACCTCGGTATAATTTCTTTCTCAATAGTGCGTCACTAAGTTGACATCATGGCCGTAAATAAATATATACCGCGGTAAGCCAATACCTACTTCAGTATCCATCCGAATGCAATTACAACCATTATTATAAGCTTTTCAAACAGTATTTCGAGTCCTTGTATTCGTGCGCCGTATAAGTTTTCACCATTAATACAAGCATAATATGAATATATTCCATGGTACTCGTATTTGGCTTTCCTGAAGACGATGACAAAAATATATATATTCTTGTTTTTATCAGTTCAGAGTGCTGGATTGGCATAGACGAAATTGGTTGGTAGGCTCTGAATATTCACTGGCGCTCAGACGACTGAACATAGTAGTAGGTACCCTGTATTTTTTCAAACAAGTTTATATACCTCAATAACCCGACGGTAAAGCAGTATGCACTCTTCTAGGCGACTTTAAGCCGATCTCTAGATTAGTTATATTAGGTACAGAGTAACGGCCGATCGTGCATTATGCTTAAATTATCGCGTTTTCTTTGAGATATTATACGAGATCCCCGTACCTACCTTGTGACATCCTTTTCCGAATTTCCGACAGTTAATACGCATGTCTTTTGACCACTTGAGCCGCCTCACTAACTTGTAGGGAAATTTGAACGGTTTCCCTACGTCAAATTGCAGCTAATGTTAGCATTATTGCACTCCTGGCCAAGCAATTCAGTAGTGATATTCTTGTAGGCACGATCGCTATTCTTTGACGTCGTGGGTCCAACCCGATCCCTTTCGAACAAATAATGAAGCGCATGTACTTAATAGTAGATTGAGATCGGAAAATTGTGAGCAAACAAAGCACCATAATTCGTTCGATTCTCATCTCTTTTTATATAATCAGATGCCACATTTCGCCCTCTCACGAAAATCATCCCCTTTAACTATGTCATTGGCACCGGTACATAGACAGCTGAATTGCAAAATGTGGTCCATTTCAACTGATGTGGCCTATTTATATTATGTGGTCCGTATAAACCGTACGAGATCGCGTTCTCCGCGGTCATGATCTGTGTATCACGGGTTGCGAATTATTCTCTGATATCTTCTTTTTATTTTTGTACTGTCGCAATTCGTCTCTCACTCAAAGTGTCGTACTTAATCACTCTACTTATATCCAACCAGAATACCAAATGACATGTCTTTGCCAATCATCCCGAATAAATGTATCAATGAAATCAATTTGGAAACACGATCAACACAATGCAGAAGCACACGCAACTGCAAACACCACATGCGATCAATTTGCCACATAACCCATAGCTTTACGATCAACGATTTACCTCATGAGGATTCGCATGATAAATGCCTGGCGATCATTATCTTAAACACTTTGTACATGTAAGAAGGCTCACGTCCGACCATCCGAAAGCTTATGTCATGACAGAACGCGCCATCCGCATCCCCGATTCATTAGTTTAAGAAATGCTTATGATGTCGAGCTGAAATGAGCTTGTTTTTACCTTCAACGACTCATAACATTTAATTACCGCGTTTATAAAGATATACGCAAGTCGCATGCAATACCGCGTGTTCCCCATCTTGCTGGAGTATGACTCGACTCAGAAGTAGCGATAGAATCTCTACAACGAGGTTCTTTTTGGCTCTCAAATATACATGCACAGGTTAGTGTCATAGCATGAAGTTCGACGGGGATCATAATATCATCCTGCGTTAAATATATTATGAGCGAGATGAAGCATTTGCATCATAACGGCGCTGAATATTCAATTTTAATTAAGATATTTGCAAAAAGGATGGGCTTCTCCCTCAAACGGGACCGATCTTGAGGGAATGCACTTATATATCGAATTCGATACATTAGAAGCTAGCTGGTAGACTAATTTTTTAATCATAATAACGATAGTTGTCAGTTTTTAGCGGATCTATATAGCCAAGAGAGGCATTAGCAGAAATAAATCGTTGAGAAGGGTGCAGAGAAGTGCTCACTTACTTTTGATTAAATAAGTAGCATGACAAAAGTAAAGTTAAAAACTATTTGCGATAAGACTATCGGGAACAGAAGTAAGCGATCATTTGACTACATTTGGTAATCTCGTGTGCTGCGACACTTGTGTCACGCGAATGCGGTTGATATGTCAAACCGCGTGCGTATGATATTGCGTTTAACTCGAAAGGTCTTTATCGCCGGAAGAAAAAGGTGTAACATTATGAGCATGATAGAAGTCTTCAGGTAACCTTCTACTATGTCACGAATTTGGTTTGCATCTTAATTATCACTTGACAAGATCTCTATGCAATATTATGTGGTATCTAAAATTCCATATTTAAATTCATTTCAGGTTGCTTTGTCTGCTCGTTCTAGTGATTTGCAAAAGCTCCTAGGCTAGTTGTTTTGCCGCCCGTTGCGATTACATTTTACATTGACCACCAGGTAGTCTACTTCCTCCGTATCTGCTCAATATACTGTCGAAAATCGCTAATTACTCTGTTGCAATGATCTAAATCCGAATGAGCTATGACGGGTTGGTTGGAGCCGCTGCTACACATTTACTTATGCACATGTATCACACGTCCGGTGTTTAGCACCAATCGTCGAAATATTACGAAAACACGGCGATTTAAGAGGACGTCGAGCAACTACACCGTTTGGTCTATCAATTCTTCCCCTTTGGCAGCCGTGAGGGAGCCTAACTTATGCGTTTTTTATGGTTTTCTTCTCTTACTACTTTGATAAGAAACGTTTCATGGTGCACAAAGTCATATTAGACGACGCTCATCCCAAATCTAGGATGTCGAAAGTTTTCAATACTGTATTACATCTTATGGGAAATCGAAAGAAAAACCTGAACGGGTCTTGAGGAAAATTATGTTCCCTGAGAGCAAGTTCGAGAGGTTTATATACCCTAAATATGATTTTCACCAAATTAAACGTCCCAAACTGAGGAACTCATTACGCTCCAGCCCCAGATTTGTACTCGGACTCCACCGCTTTCATTTTTACCAAACGCTGGGTAAATGGCTTGTGATCAAAGCTCAAGTACCCTTCCAGACTTCAGGTCGCGACGAATTACCACAATCAACTTGACCACAGCAGGAACCGAACCCACGCCCACTGAGTGGCGTTCGACATGCTAAACGACTGCGCCAATCTGCTGATTCGCTTAAGTACGGTATTCATTGCTCCACCACAACACTTCATCTACGATATCATCGCTTCAAACTACTCGCAACACTACATCACTACGGCTGCCACTTGTAACTCGCAACAAACACCTTACACACCTTGCCTGATAGCTACGTTTCAGCAACAAGAACATCATATAATACGCGCACAGAGCCGATCGGATGGCGACATCTCCTCTCACCTATTTTGATCGTTCACGCCAGCAACACCTGGCTCATACCCTGACACACATGAGCTGTGAGGCGACGCGCAACGCAACTGATGCGCTATCTGAGCATTGATCGTTTCTACCAGCCGGTATTGGACTCATGATGAACGACGTACTCATGTTTGCGAGCTCGAAATAGCCTTTGGAGCGAGAAGTTTGGCGCCTGGAATTGTCCGAGCAATCGTGTGTCGTGTGTTGCAAAGCTACATATTGACGCAAAACAGAGGTCCTGTGCCAAGACATACTTGCATTCAATACGTGTGCTATGCACCTCTCACATACGTGAGCTGTGCGATCTGTATGGTATCGTGTGTAAAGCAAGAAAATCGATCGGAGTGCCAGATGTCGGAAGCGAGTGTATGCATGTCGCCGTGAAGACGGATTGGTGTTATTCAAGTTGCGCTTGTGGGAAGTGGTACAAAGCAGTTCCTCTGTATGTGGATAGTGCATGCAGCAATGCGTTCGAGACGTTATCGTCCAGTCAGGTTTGTCGCATGGTGTCTTCCGCAGACATGTTCTGATTTCGACAAAGTGACTACGCGACGCGGGACTCGAACCCGCAACCCCCAGATTCGAAGTCTGATACGCTATCCATTGCGCCAGCCGCGCTCAGATGCCAAAAATAGCCCTACCAAAATACAAACTACACACAAACACACATACATACACGAACGCTGCACACTGCCTGCACCAAACTAACCAACAAGCACAAAAAGACGTTGCGTACGCACGCGTGCCAGACACGTTTTATCCCGCCGCCGCCGACCTCATCAGTGGCTTTCTGATCGCAAAGTGAGCTCTCTCTCAGTGATGCAGCCTATGACGCTGCCACACGTTTACCTATGCCCAGAACATTCTGGAGCAACCTCATCTACTGATCAAAAGAGCATTACCCACAAAGACTACACCGGTCTATATCTTGTATCCTGCTAGATACGAAATGTCACTTTCCGACGCTTCCCTCCACCTCTCTCCGCACTCACTACATCGCACACCTTCAGCATCGTTCACGTATTCGGCACTGATATGAGCTTTGAAGCGTTACGCATCGATGACCTCGTGGTGAATGTAGACTCGGTCGATCAAAGCGCAACTTTTTGTCTACATACGCGACATGACGAACAAAGCGAGGATTGTTTCCAGAAGCACCGCAAGAGGTAGTCGTCACATATGCGCGTAGTATTGTTTTTGACGTTATCTCTACAATCGACCGAAAGGAAGAGGCGAGCGAAAGGGTAGGAAATTCGTTTCGGTAAAGATTCCGCAATGTTTTTGTGGAGTGAAGTGCTGCTGCATTGGGAGATGAGCTTCGGGTGCTCGAAGCTCCGGTGCATCCGAAACACCAGGTCGCGGTGGACTACCACAATCAACTTGACTTGACCACAGCAGGAACCGAACCCACACCCACTGAGTGGCGTTCGACATGCTAAACGACTGCGCCAATCTGCTGATTCGCTTAAGTACGGTATTCATTGCTCCACCACAACACGTCATCTACGATATCATCGCTCCAAACTACTCGCAACGCTACATCGCTACGGCTGCTACTGAAAACTTGCAACACTACGTCACCACGGCTGCTGATTGTAACTCGCAACATACGCCGTTCACACCTTGCCTGATCGCTACGTTTTAACAACAAGAACATCATTTAATGCGCGCACAGAGCCGATCGGATGGCGACATCTCCTCTCACCTATTTCGATCGTTCACGCCAGCAACACCTGGCTCATACCCTGACACACATGAGCTGTGAGGCGGCGCGCAACGCAACTGATGCGCTATCGGGGCATTGATCGTTTCTACCAGTCGGTATTGGACTCATGATGAACGACGTACTCATGTTTGCGAGCTCGAAATAGCCTTTGGAGCGAGAAGTTTGGCGCCTGGAATTGTCCGAGCAATCATGTGTCGTGTGTTGCAAAGCTACATATTGACGCAAAACAGAGGTCCCGTGCCACGACATACTTACATTCAATAGGTGTGATATGCACCTCTCACATACGTGAGCTGTGCGATCTGTATGATATCGTGTGTAAAGCAAGAAAATCGATCGGAGCGTCAGATGTCGGAAGCGAGTGTATGCACGTCGCCGTGAAGACGGATTGGTGTTATTCAAGTTGCGCTTGTGGGAAGTGGTACAAAGCAGTTCCTCTGTATGTGGATAGTACATGCAGCAATGCGTTCGAGACGTTATCGTCCAGTCAGGTTTGTCGCATGGTGTCTTCCGCAGACATGGTGTGATTTCGACAAAGTGGCTACGCGACGCGGGACTCGAACCCGCAACCCCCAGATTCGAAGTCTGATACGCTATGCATTGCGCCAGCCGCGCTCAGATGCCAAAAATAGCCCTACCAAAATGGAAACTACACACAAACACACATACATACAACAACGCTACACACTGCCTGCACCAAACTAACCAATAAGCACAAAAAGACGTTGCGTACGCACGCGTGCCAGACACGTTTCATCCCCGCCGCTGGCCTCATCAGTGGCTTTCTGATCGCAAAGTGAGCTCTCTCAGTGCTGCAACCTATGACACTGCCACACGTTTACCTATGCCCAGAACATTCTAGAACGACCTCATCTTCTGACCGAAAGAGCACTACCCAAGAAGATTAAACCGGTCTATATCTTGTATCCAGCCAGATCGAAATGTCACTTTCCGACACTGCCCTCCACCTCTCTCCGTACTCACTACATCGCACACCTTCAGCATCCTTCATGTATTCGGCACTGATATGAGCTTTGTAGCGTTACGCACCGATGGCCTCGTGGTGAATGTAGGCTTGATCGATCAAAGCGCAACTTTTTGTCTGCATACGCGACATGACGAACAAAGCGAGGATTGTTTCCAGAAGCACCGCAAGAGGTAGTCGTCACATTGGCGCGTAGTATTGTTTTTGACGTTATCTCTACAATCGACCGAAAGGAAGAGGCGAGCGAAAGGGTAGGAAATTCGTTTCGGTGAACATTCCGCAATGTTTTTGTGGAATGAAGTTGCTGCTGCAATGGGAGATGAGCTGCGGGTGATCGAAGCTCCGGTGCATCCGAAACACCAGGTCGCGGTGGACAACCACATCAACGTGACCACAGCAGGAATCGAACCCACACCCACTGAGTGACGTTCGACATGCTAAACGACTGCGCCAATCTGCTGATTCGCTTAAGTACGGTATTCATTGCTCCACCACAACACGTCATCTACGATATCATCGCTCCAAACTACTCGCTACGCTACATCGCTACGGCTGCTACTGAAAACTTGCAACACTACGTCACTACTGCTGCTGCTTGTAACGCCAACATACGCCCTTCACACCTTGCCTGATCGCTACGTTTCAACAACAAGAACATCATTTAATACGCGCACAGAGACGATCGGATGGCGACATCTCCTCTCACCTATTTCGATCGTTCACGCCAGCAACACCTGGCTCATACCCTGACACACATAAGCTGTGAGGCGGCGCGCAACGCAACTGATACGCTATCTGGGCATGATAGTTTCTACCAGCCGGTATTGGACTCATGATGAACGACGTACTCATGTTTGCGAGCTCGAAATAGCCTTTGGAGCGAGAAGTTTGGCGCCTGGAATTGTCCGAGCAATCATGTGTCGTGTGTTGCAAAGCTACATATTGACGCAGAACAGAGGTCCCGTGCCACGACATACTTACATTCAATAGGTGTGATATGCACCTCTCACATACGTGAGCTGTGCGATCTGTATGATATCGTGTGTAAAGCAAGAAAATCGATCGGAGCGTCAGATGTCGGAAGCGAGTGTATGCACGTCGCCGCGAAGATGGATTGGTGTTATTCAAGTTGCGCTTGTGGGAAGTGGTACAAAGCAGTTCCTCTGTATGTGGATAGTGCATGCAGCAATGCGTTCGAGACGTTATCGTCCAGTCAGGTTTGTCGCATGGTGTCTTCCGCAGACATGGTGTGATTTCGACAAAGTGGCTACGCGACGCGGGACTCGAACCCGCAACCCCCAGATTCGAAGTCTGATACGCTATGCATTGCGCCAGCCGCGCTCAGATGCCAAAAATAGCCCTACCAAAATGGAAACTACACACAAACACACATACATACAACAACGCTACACACTGCCTGCACCAAACTAACCAATAAGCACAAAAAGACGTTGCGTACGCACGCGTGCCAGACACGTTTCATCCCCGCCGCTGGCCTCATCAGTGGCTTTCTGATCGCAAAGTGAGCTCTCTCAGTGCTGCAACCTATGACACTGCCACACGTTTACCTATGCCCAGAACATTCTAGAACGACCTCATCTACTGACCAAAAGAGCACTACCCAAGAAGACTAAACCGGTCTATATCTTGTATCCAGCCAGATCGAAATGTCACTTTCCGACACTGCCCTCCACCTCTCTCCGTACTCACTACATCGCACACCTTCAGCATCCTTCATGTATTCGGCACTGATATGAGCTTTGTAGCGTTACGCATCGATGACCTCGTGGTGAATGTAGACTCGGTCGATCAAAGCGCAACTTTGCGTCTACATACGCGACATGACGAACAAAGCGAGGATTGTTTCCAGAAGCACCGCAAGAGGTAGTGGTCACATTGGCGCGTAGTATTGTTTTTGACGTTATCTCTACAATCGACCGAAAGGAAGAGGCGAGCGAAGGGGTAAAAGTTGTGTTGTGGTATACCAAATGAAATTTACGACTCGATTGCTCCCTGCTTTCCCCCGTATGTGACGCGAAATTATCGGCATAGCAACTGACGCCACAAAATCGTTAGCACGCGGGTATTTTTATGCATTTAAGTTGGCAGTGAATCTTTTAAAATACTTCGATACAAATTCGCCATGTGCTGGTGGCGATGGCACCGAACTTAGCTTTTGCAACTGCTATATTAGCATACGTACAGCCCTAAATCAACTCTTCGCTTCCAATTTGCGCGCATATCAACCAAATTTTAAGACACAAATGTACTTAAAATCGGTGGCACCGCGAGTTTTGGCCTCGACTGATCAAGGCAATTGGATGATGACATGGTCACTGATTGTGCAGGCTTACTGCAACGCCGCACACACGACTCAACTCTTGTCAATCATAGTTTTGCGCAAGCTCCCAGATTTCCTGGATTTTATGACGCAGCGGTGTCAGACATACTTGAGGCTGACGACATTGTAGAGGTCGTTGATAATATAATCACAAAAAGATTGTTGCCCCGAATGAACTTGGTAATACCTTTTACAAGGTCCACTCGGCGAAAATGGCACATATTCTGGTGATTAGTACATAAGATGACATAAATGTAAGATTACGCCTTGATCCTTGGTGGGACCAATAGTCAGTGTTTAAATAGATCTACTACGTCTTCGAGACCGCTTGCTGACCGACCTATCGCTCTCCTCAACAACGACTACATATATTTCATACAATTGTCGCTATGCGGCCCAGCAATAGATTACCAATCGTTGTAGATCATGCTTAAATCAATTTCGGGCCTCGACGACATATCGCTCAGTACTTATATATTTGAGGATGCAAGGATAGAGCCGAGCAAATACATATTGGTGCACCATGCTCCGATTCTACTGCTCGACTTTGCTATAGCGTACGACACACTACGGAGACTTTTTTGCGGTAATCATATGGATGGATTTTCTTGCAAAATCTGCCACCTTGTCTCCACGCTTTATAGGAACACAACATGTAGGTCTCTTGTGAATGGATTTCCTTAAGATATCTGCAGATGCTGTGCGGCATCCGGCAAGGTTGCTCGATGACTTTTGGAAGTTTTTTACTTGAGACAGCGCGTATAAGGTGTTACGCATGTGATCAGACATTGGTTGCAGACGGATTTAAAACGCCGGTAGCACTGAGACTATTGATGTCTCTAATTAAGCCGATGGCACAGCCATTATCTAAGCCAACACCGTGACGTTCCAAAGGTGCAAAAAATGTTGGATGCTTTTGCAGATGAATCGCCGATGGCTATTATCAAGACTAATACATTGTTTATCGTTCTTGGGGAGCATGAGAATCTGGCGATAGAACATACACTCGGGATTACACAACTCAGTAAAACTAAACACCGCCGATACATTGTTGATGAAGTTGGACAGGAAGATTCATCTGCAATCAAAAGGTATATATGCATTCAGGCGCGGTTTGGGCACGTCTTGATTTGACCCGGCGGAAATTACATTTCGTCGAAGAGAGATCCCACATTCGTCGTGCCATTGCTATTTTTCGAGTTCTTGTATGCGGTCAGGTATAGCTGGCCGGCGAAGTTTTCTAATTGACGTCTTCACACACTAGGCACATGTATTGTGCTGGAAGCACGAGCGGGTAAACGAAACAGCCTACGGGTCTCGGCGGAACAAGCGGAACTATAGGCTCAGCAGGTAGGGTTTGTGGTACCCTGTATCACGACATGGCTCATTACGATGGCTGCTAAACGATTGGGACATGGACCGCAATATAAAGAAATCGTAAACTACTTCTTGTAGACATCCTGTGGGGAGGTGGTAGTCGTCTTCCGACTAACATCACTCCCAATTGGTCTAGTGATGCATTCAACCTACTTCAGCCCACGTTTTGGGGCACCGAAGCTGCGATTTATGGACAATAGGCGATGCAACATGCCCGGGACGGCACTGCTAACAGGGGAGGGGAGCGGCAAAACTATTTAAAGTCATTTCGAGACAATAATGATGACTATGAAAGCGTTGCAGTGGATGCCACAACTGCTCTGAACAACATGACAATTGATGGTATGATGGCTGACGAGGCTCGATCAGATGGTGTGGACCCATATTGGTTAGTTCATGCTTTTCTTCTTATTAAATAATGGGTCCTCTCTCGAGACGGCTTACAATACTGGCGCCAGGCTAGGCAACCCTTGTGGATGCACCTACCTGGAAATGGGTTAGCCTCTGAGTAGTACGTTGCACACCAAAAATTGGGTCTGCTACGTCTTTTTATCCTGCTAAGACTCGACACTCCACTGAATTATTCCATACTTTGGTGTACAACTATCCAACGCTGCTGTTCTTCCCTCTTCCATCCGTCACTCTTGCATCTTATTGGACGAAGGCGCCCCTTCATCTCGACTGGGGATTGAAATTCGAGTGGAAGGCACCTCACGACTCATACCCAGACTGTAGTGTCCAAGTTAGTAAATCAAAAAGTAAGTTCATTAGGTCCTTAGTTCACCACTATGTGCTACTCTAAGCCTGCTGATTTCTGACTGATTTCTTTGCCTGATTTTTATGATGATGACATC
>JAPPWB010000957.1:0-11536 GCA_029452305.1 Hyaloperonospora parasitica
GACGCTCTTCCGATCTCGTGAAGCTCGAGGAAGGTGCGACAGATGGAAAACTTCAGCAGTTTTACTTGCCGGTGAAGGCCGCAGACAAAGACTTGCTGCTGTACGCACTACTGCGACTTGGTGTCGTGAGCGGCAAGGTGATCTTCTTTGTCAACTCAACGCCTGCTGCGTACCGGCTCAAGCTATTCTTTGAGCAGTTTGTAATCAAGAGTGCGGTGCTCAATGCGAAGTTGCCCCACAACTCGCGCCAGCACATTATTGAGGAGTTTAATCGCGGCTTGTTTGACTACCTCATTGCTACCGACGACAGCGTCGATCGCGACGAAAATGGCGACGAGGACGACGACCAAGAAGGGGTCGAAAAAGACGAGGGTGCGGAAGAAGACGAGGGTGCGGAAGAAGACGAGGGTGCGGAAGAAGACGAGGGTGCGGAAGAAGACGAGGGTGCGGAAGAAGACGGAGGTGAGGACGAAGAGGAGGAGAGCACAGAGGAGTCGGGCGTAGGGTCTACTAGCGCCGGGATAGAGAATGACGAAGAGAGCGACAGCGATGACGAGAGTGACAAACCAGAAGATGAGAACAGCGAGATGGAGGACGAAGGTATGGGTAGCGACAAGGATGAGGCATCCGAAAACGGCGATGATGACAAGATGCAGGACAATGAAGTGGTTGGTGCAAAGCACGGTCGCGCTGATGACAAGAGCTATGGGGTGTCGCGCGGTGTTGACTTCCGCGGTGTTAAGTTTGTCATCAACGTGGACTTTCCTAAAAGCGTGCGTGCGTATACACACCGCATCGGACGCACTGCTCGTGGTGGTGCATCTGGCACAGCACTGTCTTTGGTGGCCAAAGAAGACTTGAAAGAAGAGCGTGCACTGAAGCGTGTACAAGCCAAGCAGCAGGCTGTGCGCTCCGAGTCAAATGACGTTATCGCCCAGCCCGCTGAGCTAGCGTTCGACCTCAAGGAAATTGATTGCTTTCGCTACCGCGTGGAAGATGTCCGTCGTGCGGTTACACGTGTGGCTGTACGCGAGGCTCAGCTCGCTGATGTAAAGAAGGAGATACTGAACTCTGAGCGTCTAGCAGCACACTTTGAGGCGAATCCCCGCGATCTGAATATGCTCGAGCACGACAAGGTGGTGGGCTCCGCACCTGTGCAGCCCCACTTGGCAACTATCCCGGACTACCTCGTGCCTATCGAGCTGCAACCACCAGCACCAGCTCGTACGAAGAGGAAACACAACAAGCGGCAACGCCTTACGAGCGGCAAGCGTCGTACTGATAATGACCCGCTGCACACGTTTGAGGCACCTGACGTTGGCGGCGACAAGAAACAGACCGTGGAGGATCGTATCAGCTATGGTAATACCGGCGTGGGAAAGAGCACTGCTGGTCGTCAGAAGTGGAAGAAGCAGCACCGTAAGGGCTCTTTCAATCCAAAGACGATCGCCAAGAAGAAGTATAAGATGAGCAAGGGTGCCACACACTAATGAGCATAACTGGAGCCAATCTCGTCAACGAGCCGATAGCCGAAACCAGGTATTATGGAAACTTGTTTTTGCCTGCCAAATCGATGCACGTCCGCAGCATTTCTTTCTCCGTCTTAAAAGTGTCGTCTATCTTGCGCATAACTAACGGAGATCGTGATCGATAGCGACAGCTGTCGACTGGTGTCAATGTATCGCAGAGCTGGAAGCAGTACGTTGTGAGGCGACGCGAGCGCAGCAGACCCGCATGGCTCTTTTGTACGAACGAAAGAAGCGGTCACGGATCTGCATCGTACGCCCTGCTGGTCTGGCCGCTTCTGAAGCAGCTATAGGTGGTGCCACTTGGTGCTTTCATCGATCATTTGCACTATCACGTATCTCAAGATCCCGAATCGGAGCAACGGTCAAATCGGCACGAGTTCGAGAGGTTGAAGATGTCGTGCCACGGATCGACATGCTGACGCAAATGACGACTGGTGGTCTTTTGTAGGACGCATATCGAAAAAAACAACCATAGATGACAATGTGAATAATACGGACCGAAGGCGAGTCGAGCTAGTTGGTGTTGCGACGTACACTTTTGCTGTCATGCTGAGGGTAAGCCGACCTTGTAATCGCTGCAGTTGAATGGGAGTAAACGCTTGGCACGTCATCGATCATGACGTTTTCATCAACGCTTGGCTGCTTGTGGACGTCTCACCGTCATCTTCATAACCAGCGCATTCGGCGTAGTTAGCTCGCCTATCATCATCAGGCGTGCGACAATAATATTCTAGACCGAATGACTTATGAGCTTGACATGCGTACTTCTCTTGTCGTTCTATCGAACCCTACCCGAGCGCGCGATTGGCGTGTCACGTTGAAGTGAAGCTACGAGGAAACGTACATGTGCGTGGCAGGCTCGATTCGGTCTACTAGCTTCGTGCATTCAAATGAGTTGGCGCAAAAGAGCCTGGTCCGTTAGTGCGCTGTGCCGGATTCCATAGCCCAAATACACAAACAGCCCCACACCCAGCCAAATGAGCACACCGAGCCTGGAGGCAGTCAATCAGCGGGAGCCGTGTGAGATACAGCTATATACACCCCCGAGGTAGTCAATGTACGTACCAGCCCTCGCCGGGAATGCTTGCCATCATAAACACATTTGCGAAAATCCCAATGCACGGTACAAACGGTACGAGTGGGCACTGAAATGATGTTGCGAGGGTGCTGAAAGCGCATGAAACACACACACGACAACAAGATATAAACCAAACCATTATCGCGCCATAAGTTAGCAGCACTGCGTACCTGAGCTTGCCCAATCGATGGATGAACACGAACGAAGCGAGAACCGAAACTGCAAACGCACCCTGAATTATCCAGGGAAGATCGAGCGCGAACGATAGCGACAACGCGGAGCACGACAGCACATACAAGAGAACGCGTCCGACGACGCTAGTGGCGCTGACACTCGGACGCATTCGAAGAAGTAGCACGCCAGCATTCACAAAAGTGAAGACTTGCAGCGTGCCACAAGATATCACGTTAGCCAGGAAATCGAGCTCGAAGATGAACGCGATGGACGCAACGAGGATGCCAGTCAATATTGTACTGGAAACAGGCACGTGTGTCCGGCGGTTGAGCGTGGAAAAGAGTGACGGTAGCAAACCATCCTTGGCCATTTGGTAAAAAATACGCGGTTGGCCCATGAGACAGGTGAACGCAGCAGTAGTGAGTCCGAAGATCGAGCCGAACGACACGATATGACCAGCCCAAGGTGCGTTGTGAAATGCAAAAGCATTCACAAGCGGAACCTCGTCGCCCAGGACGTCGACGGGCGCCATTCCAGTGACAACTAGTGACACCCCAACGTAAATAGCGATAGAGATCAATAGAGAGCCGATGATTCCCTTCGGCAACGTGCGTTGAGGATCATGAACTTCCTCGGCGAGACAGGCGACCATATCAAACCCCAGGTATGCAAAAAAGACGACGCCAGCACCCGTCATGACACCATGGACCCCGGCCGGCATGAATGGTTTCCAGTATGTCGTATTCACTTCCGTGCCGCCGTACACCACCACGAAGAGTAGCACCGCAATATTCAACAACGTCACCAATGAATTAAACTTGGCAGATTCCTGTAAGATACCCGCAATACAACAGTCCATCCAGCGAGCATATACCACTGTAAGTAAGATATCCGTCAATCGCACGGAAGCTACATCGGTGTATACGTACGCGAACCCCAGCCAGTAAGATGCAGGTACAACAGATCACGAGAGCCGCTGCGAGAATGCTACATGACGCGCCGAGGAAGTGTACGCGTACGAGCCACAGTGGAAGATGAAGACCCGCATGCTGCAGGAACAAGTGGGCATACGAGGCCCAGCTTCGTGCAATGCCAGCTATCTCATATGACCCACAAGTAATACGACAAGAGACACAACAACCTCCCGGTCACGTCAATATGGTGTACCCGCCGCTCCCCCTCCCACAGCTTCAGTGACGTCCACAAGGTGCGACTCATGTACCTGCCGAGATGCCGTATCCCAGCGTCAGATTCCAGCCAATGAGCCACGCGGCCAGCTCGCCAAACGTGATGTACACGAACGTATACGCAGAACCCGTCACCTGCAACCGCATGCACACGACACACCGCGGGGGGGGGGGTCAGCGTCTCCCCAGTCTGTCCCTCTCGCTTCTCGTCTTCCCGTCCTCTTCACAGCACGTACCGGCACACGAGCGGCAAACTCCGAGTACGTGAGCGACGTAAAGACACAAGCGACGCCGCTAAGGAAGAACGACAGCGAGATACTTGGCCCTGCGAGCTGCGCGCCCACGCCCACGAGCGAGTAGACACCTGCGCCGACCGAGCAGCCGACGCCGTAGGCCACGAGATCCACGAGCGTCAAGCACTGTTGCAACGAGGTGGGGCCGTGGGCGCAGCGGGACAAGGGCTTGACGCGACGCGCGGCCGCGAGGAACCCGTCCATGACGACGAGTCGGCGCGTGTCCGTGCCGCGAGATGATTTGCACAAAAGAGGTGTCAATCGTCGCTTTATAGCCAATCCGAGGCAGCAACGTCAACCAGTGGCTAAAACCGTGACTCCAAGCAGATCCAAACGCGACAACAGAGAGCGAGCGAAGATGGCGTCGGTCCCGACGGAAGAGGAGCGCGCGCAGGTGCTGAGCGCGTACAAGGCAAAGGTCATGGAGCATCGCGAGATGGAGAGCAGGTGCGTGTGCGTGTGTGTCGCTGTGTACGCGGAACGCACGGGCGGTATTGTCGTGTCCCTTTTTGCTGACGACTGCTCTTCTTCTACTACTACTACTACTACTATTTTTTCTCCTCTTCTTCTACTTGAATGATATTACTATTGCTGTGTGCCTTTTGACGGGTCATGTGTGTGTATCGGCTGTGGGCAATGACCAGAGTGAAAAACATGCGTGAGAACGTCAAGACACTTGTGAACGAGTTCAACAAGACAGAGGACGACCTCAAGGCGTTGCAGGTACGACTTGAGTGTGCTGTCGCTGAAAGAAGCCATGCGTTCCTGACGACCTGTCTTGTCTCACACGATGTTTGTTGGGGTGCAGAGTGTCGGCCAAATCATTGGGGAAGTGCTGCGCCAACTGGACGAAGATCGTTTTATTGTGAAGGCGTCAAGTGGTCCGCGTTACGTCGTGGGGTGTCGCGCCAAGGTAGAAAAGAGTAAACTCAAGTCGGGCACGCGAGTGGCGCTAGACATGACGACGCTCACGATCATGCGCTACTTGCCGCGTGAAGTCGATCCGACAGTGTACCACATGCTGAACGAGGACGCTGGTAACGTGTCGTTCTCGAGTATTGGCGGTCTGAACGAGCAGATCCGAGAACTTCGTGAGGTCATTGAGCTGCCACTTACCAATCCAGAGCTGTTCCTACGTGTGGGCATCAAGCCGCCAAAAGGCGTGCTGCTGTATGGCCCTCCTGGTACGGGCAAAACATTGTTGGCGCGTGCACTGGCGTGCAACATCAATGCCACTTTCTTAAAAGTTGTGGCGAGCGCTATTGTCGACAAGTACATTGGCGAAAGCGCCCGTGTGATCCGTGAGATGTTTGGATACGCTCGCGATCACCAGCCATGTGTCATCTTTATGGATGAAATCGATGCCATCGGTGGAAGTCGATACTCGGAGGGCACGTCTGCTGATCGAGAAATTCAGCGTACGCTAATGGAGTTATTGAACCAGCTCGATGGGTTCGACGCTCTGGGACAGGTGAAGATGGTCATGGCTACGAACCGACCAGACATTCTCGATCCTGCACTGCTGCGCCCTGGTCGCCTCGATCGCAAGATTGAAATCCCGCTGCCGAATGAGGCTTCACGCATGGACATTCTCAAGATCCACTCTGGTCCCATCACGAAAAAGGGCGAGATCGACTACGAGTCGATTGTCAAGCTCACGGACGGCTTTAACGGTGCCGACATGCGCAACGTGTGCACTGAAGCAGGCATGTTTGCTATCCGTGCTGATCGCGAGTACGTGGTGGAAGAGGATTTCATGAAAGCGGCGCGGAAGCTAGCTGAGACGAAGAAGCTCGAGTCCAAGATGGACTACAGCAAAATTTAAATGTACTAGCTGTGGAAGGGGCTCTCCATTCGTCGATGCTCTGTGGTTCGCTACTTTGCGTAGAAGGTTCCAGAGTTGCAGTCATGAGTGTCAAGGACTGATTGTACCTGGTACAGTCTAAAATATAGGAAACAAACAGCGCGTGTGGACTTGTCTCTTGGTATTGATGATAAAGGTGGGTTAATGTCATTACATGGCGCGAGCATAGAAAAGAGCTGAATCGTTGCCTCGGTAATAGCAATTTGACCGATTGGAGAGGAATTGCAGTACACTTGACCAGACAGGACAGCTATATTGTCAATGGAAGCTACACGACATCTTTGACCGCCGCAATAAACGATGTAGCTGCCGTTGAGCCCTCAACAAGCAACAGGCGATATGTGCGTGAGGTCTACGTGAGATTGCGCGTTGTGGAATCGAGACAGAACACTCTATTCGTCAAAGCCACTGTCAATAGCGCCACAAATTACATGGATGGTAAACCGCAGTTCACCTAGGTAGTACTCGAACACCAATGCTTGAAAACTTTTGTCACGACATACTATGTGTGAGCCGGAATAGACGAATCCGGTATGTGCACAGCAAACTTGTTTATTGCTGGCATCAGCTGCGTGTCGTGACAAGCACATTTGATATGAAGTGAGCCCGTCACATGTCATTGACACCTAAACTGGGTCAATGTGAACATTGTCTTCATTGACAATATCCTCTGATATTTATTGTTAAGTAAATACTGACGGAATATCACCTTCGAATGTAACATCTGGCACCGCTCCACCTACTCGTCGATGGAGGCCATTATACCAACCTAACTGAACCACCAATCGCCACTCGACGAGCGCAGTGGGTTAGTGCACTTGTAGTTTTTAGCTCGCGATAGTGAAAGTAAGCAAAAAGAGAAATATTTTCGACACTTCAACTAAACTAAGATACAGTCCTCCTTCCCTTCTTGTACCAAGCGTGTTCGTTCAGTAGACGTACCTTTACTCTGCACGTACAGAACACGTGAGGTTCAAACCCTGCATACACCATGTTCAGTGTAGGTAGCATGTACTGAGTCAGTGCAGGCGTCCGGAGCCTTGTTGCAGCGATCGTGAAGAATACGCTAGAATAACGCTTGACGGACAGACATCTGACCTCTCTCTACTCTTTTCGGTGCTATCACGTAGCCTTACAAGCAGAAACAGGTTGTGAGATACATGAGGCCCATCAGTACAACCAATCGAAGATTGGCAGTGGTCGTTGTTGCTCGCTCACCTTTTCGAGCATAATCGCCTTTGACCCAAATGCACCGATGCTGAGGTTATGTAAACGCATACACGACTACGAGCGCGATTTAAAAACGTCGCATGTTCCAGCAAAGCCCCGGTAAAGTACATATAAACATGCCTGCAGCGCTGTTCTCGTTCCCGACTGCAGTATCTCATGCCTCGTTGCATGTAGCACCGGGTGAGCTGGACTGCCAGCATCGCCCTAGTGTCAAGCAGCATTCTCGACAGAGCCTGCAGCGTACTCATCAGAGGCTCGAAGACAATTGCGATCGCAATCGCTCATACAAAACGACAATGTCAACGAAGACTCATTATCACGGCGAGAGTTTGCGCACTCGGCGGTCGATTGACATGCATTACGTCAGCCCGTCTCAATGCTGGTGCCAGTTTTGTCACAACTTGGGACATCATCAACCATCCGTCCTTGCTACGTGCCGTGGATCTGTCGCAAGAGAGCATAAACGAGGATGAGCGTCTCTTCACTTAGATGCCAAAGCACACGTGCTGGGTCACGCAAACTCGGTTCGCTGTGACTCCATCAGATGCACTTCAGCATATCGGATGGAATCCGCACAAAATGGAGTAGACAAGTAGCTACGCACCGCAGCCGAGAGATCATGCCACTGCTGCAACACCAACGGCAGTTGCTGTGTCTCGCTAGTTGTGCTGTGTGGTACGTCCCTAACACCCACCGCACCATCAAACCCATCGTAGCGTCAGCAACAGTCGTGCACGTTTAGTACACTGACGCGACTGCATATAATCCACGCCTCACCACCACGTGAGCTCGTCAAAGTGATCGTCGACTTCCCAGATACGACCTTCGTCGTCCTCGTGTCGCATGCCACTATCATCGAGCACAAGACCTGTGACAACATCCACATCATCAAACAGCCATACGCATTGACATACACTTGCACGTCAAGCCTTGGAGTCTGCGACAAGGTGCTCCCATAGCATCCTACCGCACCCGTCAAGCCCAAGGGCGCCAATGACACCTTCCGACCCTGCAATTGGACACCACGGAAATCGGCCGACATCAACAACGGGTCACGACCGACTTGATCGACTTCCTCGTTCTTCTCCGCTCGATCACTGTCTCGCGTCTCTGCTTCACGACCGCTACCGTCGTCTATATCGTTCGTACGGTCGCAGTGTTTGTTCTTTGGGTGGAAGAACGTCGAGACAGCTGCGGCGCCGTCATAATGGATACGACACGGCAACGAGTGCACACGTTCCTCTGCTGACGGCAGCGGACAGCGCGTCAGACAGACGCGGACGCTCGTTGAGCCGTCGTGGCCAGTCATTTCGAAACGGCACTTGAAGTTTGAAAAGCGCTTTTGCGACTTCTCCGTATCAAAAAGTAGTCGAAGCAGTGGGGACGTGCTACTTCTGAAGTAGTGGTTACATCACGACATGTACGTAGCTCCTCTTTCTCTCTGTCTATTGCTGTGTAGCGACAGCGGATCCCGATGCTGATCGACTTGCGCTGTCTGCGTCTTGTCACAGCTTGCAGCTCATGATGGCACCGACGAAGCGCTCGCGTGACGAAGCCAGTAAGCTCTTGGGCGAGCGTATGCTGCAGGTTCGTGCGTGTGAACTGCGCTGGCGGTCTCGCAGGTGGTATCGAAGGTCCCGCTCGGTGTGTTGATCCTAAGCGGAGGAGTTGCTGTAGGGATGGACTATGCTGGGCCTGAGCTGTCCTGTGGACGACTGCTACACGCCGCTCGTGTGGAACAAACAGAGTCGCAAGGTGGGGTGGAAGACAGACACACTGGTGTGCCTATTGTTGCCGAGCTGCTCGTGCGACGAGACACTGAAGTAACAACTGGTCTGGTGGCAGATGTTCTGTGTGAGGTGCGACCAGTACGTGGTCACGGAGGAGGAACTGAAGCAGCAGCAAGCCGAGCAGAAGGCTGAAGAGATGGCAGCGAACGAGATCGAGGAAGCCGAGGCCGCAGCACGACTCGAGGCCGAGCGAAGGCACCGGATTGAGCAGCAGTTCCGCTTGGAAGAGCAAGCCAAACAGGCTAGAGGCATGCAGGAACTTGACCAAGCACAGGCACAGCGTGGCATAGCGTTGCAAGGAGCTGGTATGGTTCAGCTGCACTTTTCTTTTCCTGCCTTTTTTGTTGAGTGTTAACATGGCATGTCTACGTCGTGGGAAACAGCAAAGCGCAAGATCAATACGGCAGCAATCCACAGCAGCTTCGATAGCGGTGCGGACGTGAATGCGGTCCGTCGACAGACACTTGCTGCGCTTTATCAGGTGGAACATCCGCATCTTTTCTAGTCCGAGACTCGCTTCGTTTCTCGACGATGGCATGCGCTTTTGAGGCACGAAGCTCCAATCCGACTCGCTAGCCACGGTTCTCGGACTCGTAGGTGACGTAGGCATTAACGTTTTTTGGTATGGCTGTGCCATGTGACTGTCGCTGTAGAAAATGGCAGCGTTGACGGACTCGCTGTCGCCCAGCGACCACAGTGAGCGTCTTGTCTCGGTCGCCAGAGCTGTGCGGGAGATTGCTGAAGCGACACGGCTGTTGGAGCAGTAGTTGCGTTTGCCTGTGAGAGAGCCGCTTTCGGAAGCGATAGAGGATACGCGGCAACACCGAAGTCGTTGCCAATGATAATCAATGCAATCACCTTGCTGTTTCATGGTCCAGAGCCGCTGCTGTACGTAGGAAAACTCACGCAGTGTCTTCATTATTGTGCTCAGAACATTGATACGAGACGACGGCTATAGATCGGTCATCTGGCGAAACTCTTCTTCGACTGCCTCTTGTGTTTCTTCAGCCAAAAGAGCTTGTTGATCAGTTGTGGCTGTCGCCGATGCTGTTTTGACATGTGACGTCTCGCCCACGAAGAAGTAGATGTACGCGAGGCATAGTGCCACAATACCGCTAGTCACGACAACGACAGAGCGGTGGTCAGAGACAGTAAACAAGCAAATATGATCATGCCACGTACCTAAAGATCAGATACAGCTTGGCAATGCCATTCTTCTCGGGATCAGAGCCGCGGCCCAAGAAATGGATGGCAGATAACGTGTACACTGCAATCAAGATGTTGCAGATATAACTGACGATCATGTAGAGCGCGAACGCTTGCGAGCGGATGTGCACAGGCGTGATGTCTCCAAGCATGACCCTGCACATGTTTGTTAACACAGCCTTCATGAGCTTATCGGACTGCAGCAAACAAGCGAAACGAAGCAGACACTTACCATACGACAGCGCCAAGGCCCACAGCAAATCCACCAACAAACGCAAGCACGGAAATCACCGCTATTACACCCTGCAGCTGAAGATCGTCTCGAAGATAGAGCAGCGAAGAGCTGAGTACCCCTAGTGCAACGATCATGATAGTCGTCCCTACGATCAACAACGGTCGTCGGCCATGCGAGTCGACAAAGCGCGCCGATAAGATCGTAACGCCCACGTTCATCAAGCCAACCACAGTGGTAGCAAAGAATGGGTTGGTCACTCCAGCAAAATGGAAAATCTTGGCCGAGTACAGCATTACACTGTTTATGCCGGACATGGCCTGGAAGAAGACGAGGATAGAGCCCGTCGCTATGACTTTTTTGTGCGCCCAGAGGTGCGACCAGGCTGCGCGATTCTCGTGTTGTCGATGCTTCATCACACGCGCGATTTCCTGCACTTCCATTTCGACCGCATCCTGGGCATTACTCGGACGTAAATAACTCAGTGTTGCACGACACTCATCGTGTCCGCGGTTTTTCATGAGCCACCACGGACTCTCCGGTACGAACGCCATGCCCAGGCACTGCATCAGTGGAGGCAACATCATGAATCCGTTGAGGTATCTCCAGCCCGAGGGTACGTTTTCAATGACCACGAAGCCCAGCAGAGCGGACGCCAACATACCAATCGTTAGACTGAGCTGATGAAGGGCCGTGATCTCCCCGCTCGAGGCAGCCGGCGAGATGTCCGTCAGCAAGACAGGCACGGTGTTGGTCACGACTCCCGAGGCCAGTCCAAGGAGTAGTCGACCGACGTATAGCATGTTTTTCGACGTGCAGATTGCACAGACCGCGCTGCCGGCGATATAGAGTACATTGTTGCCCAGGATTGTCTTCTTTAGCCCCAAGCGAGCGCCTAGTCCACCAGTCGTGACTGCAGCGACCAAGCAGCCCACAACCACGAGCGCCGTTGC
>JAPPWB010000958.1:0-11521 GCA_029452305.1 Hyaloperonospora parasitica
AGCCACTCCCACAGCAGCCCGCTGGGGGTACTCACTGCCGTGAACGGGACGTCCCGTTCACGCATCAGGATCTGATAGAATCCATCCATCAGGTCCATGGACGAAAAGATGGTACTCTTTGACATACCATCTATGATCACGTCCTTCCTCGGTATCGGCGTCTGAGCCGGTACCGTTGCAGCATTCGAATTATTGAATGCGTGCACTATCCGCCATCCTCATGTAGCCTTTTGCACACAGAAGGTCGGAGAGCTGTGAGGGGATGTTGATTCCCTCACATGGCTCGCTGCTAAGCGATCGGCAATGAACTTGTTCATCGCTAGTACTTGTTCACGAGGCAGTGGCCACTGCTTCATGACACAGTACTTCGAGCCCGGTGTGAGATCGATCTCGTGTCGAGTGCCTTTGTCCTCAGGCACCTCGCAAGGTATGGATTCAGTGAATACGTCCTTGAAATTCGATCAAATTCTTATACAAAGGATTTGCCTGAAGTGACACCCAGGATTGAGACGTGTATCGCTTAATACGAGTCTTCTCATCGAAGACACTTTCGTCCATCGATGAGCTGCTCAGAACCCGTTCGTTCTCAACAAATACTGTGGCCGACCGAATATCGGTCACACACTCATCCTCCGTGACGATTATGCAGATCTGCTTGACTTTGCCACTACGCAGATCGCGCAAGAACCGTTTCAGTTCTAGCGTTGGCAACTGAGTTATCTCCGAAGTTAACTTCGGAGGCACAATCAGATCAAGCGTATAAGCGCCTACGCTTGATCCGTCATTAACCAAGACGTTCACATCTCGGTTACTTCCTGGGAACTTCTTTCCACAGGTTGCTGAAGGCCTAATTCTTCATCAAGTGGATCTTGAGGAATTCCTTGCTCAAGTACGTGGGGACTTATTCCCTCGACGTCTTCTGACTGTGGCTGTGCAACCACAGTCAGGCACCGATCCTCTACGATCGACTCTCCAGTCGACCTAGGATATCCATGTTGCCCTTTGAAGGCAACAGGTTTCTTTTGTCTAAGATGCTGCCCGCTAGGCATGCATCCATGTCCCGGTCCACTCGACTTATTAGAGTGATGGACCTTCGGAGCAGCCTGTACTCCTGTACAGCCGCCGGGAGCTTGCTCCACAGTGTAGTGATCAACTACACTGTGATCTTGTGCAGTCGTGCTAACGACCGAACCGCAAGTGAGGCCATTGCACTCACTCGCAGAACATCCACACGCTTGTGGACGCTCCATGACGTTCATCAGATGGCCATCTGATGAACAAGTGGCAGGCATCTTCACGGATCGATACTGCAAGCTCACCCTTGGCTCGTACCTTCTTAGCCAAGGTAATCCCAGGATGACATCGAATTTTTCATCCAGATCTAGTACGATGAAGTCATCATCGTACTGTTCGCCAACCAACGTGTAGTGGATTCCTACTACACGTTTTTTAACGGTAATCGATGCGCCTGTTGCAAGGCGCACCGTCATCCTTGTGAGGGGAATGTCTCTCTCAAAGAACTTGAGCCTACGACCCTCTAGTGACTGGCGACGAACAAAGTTGTTCGACGCCCCACAGTCTACTAGGGCACGAAGCGACAAATCATTTGTCGCTTCCAACTTTAAGGTGATGAGCGAAACGTCATCACCAGGTGCAGAGACACACAATGATTGTGTATCTGGAGCAACTTTCGCCAAAAGGTTTGCAAATTCGATTGAGGTTGCTGGATCAGTGGGGCGCTCCGCCCCTGATGAATCCGACCATTTTTTGATGGTCCGTTTCGCTGTTGCGGATTCGCAACAGCGTTGGACCCACGCCCATTGCCCTTCTTGGCGAATGGTCGTTCATTTCGCTCAGTACTGTTTGGTACTGGGCGTGGAGCACTACACTCATATGCGTAATGCCCTAACTTCTGACAGCGATTGCATTTCTGCAATCGCTTTTTGTTTGAAGAGCGAGGTCTCTCGCTCTCAACATAATAGAGGTTCATTGGTTATGGACCTCCGATATCTTGTCTTCTCGGTGGACGATAAGAGTTTGAGATAGCATGAGCCTGTCTCGTGCTTAAGTCTTCCTGTTCCGCGGCTGATATCACATCTTCCAGCGTATTCAGCTTCAGGCGGAACAGGTGGCTCCTGACGAGCCATTCTGCGAGCCCTTGCATGAACACCGTAATCAACGTGTGTTCATGAACTGGTTTAGCAGTTATGCTACTCGCGAGGAGTCGTATATGTTGAGCGTAAGCGTGCACATCACGCTTACCCTGCTTGAATTTCAGGAGCTCTGAACGAGCTCTGAACGAGCCCTGAACTCAGCCCGTGGCGGTCTAAACGTTTGTCTGAGCCGGGACTTGAAGTCATCTAGCGATCCAAACACATTTGGGTCGCTACTCTCGAGCCCCAGGGACCAAGTTTTGTCACGTCCTGCTAAGTGAATTTAAGAAAATATGAGTTTCATTGGCTCATCTTCGACGCGACGAGCTCTTAGGGCTCTGTCGAGTTCGACAAACCACAGTAACATGGAGTCCTCCGGGACTCCACTGTACTTGGAGATGTCAACCTTCATGACTTCGGGACGACGCGCATGTGCCGTCCCGCCCACAGCAGCATGGAATTGCTGCTGTATCAACAGCTCCGTCTGTTGAGCACCGAGTTCTCTCAACCGCTTGGCCTGTTGAGAACCTTGCTGGTGAAGCAAGGCTACTTTCTCCCTTTCGGCGACAAGTTCATTTGAAATGAACTTGGCTATAGCGGCATGTTGTTGGTCTCTGTCTAGAGAATCCAACATGGCGCTAATGGCGAACTCGCCTACGGTAGAACTCATTCGTTCTACCGCACCCCATTAGATGTCACTAAAATGGTTAAACCCTTCACGCGTGGCGTGAAAGATCTCTTCATCATCCAACATGAACATGTTAGATGCTGTGGTCTTTGGAAGGACTACAAAGTGCTACCAGGTGTAATGGGGCACACCCTTGCGTGAACTTAACGCAAGGGTTTTGGTGCGCCCGACAGACGTACATAAGGCAAGCGAGGAAGCGTAGGTAAGGTAAAAGCAGAACTGTTATATTAATATAATTAAGTCTTTTAACTACTGTCTCTCTGTTTGACTTAACTTAAATATACTAATCTAACCCAGTGTATGGTGACGTCTCGTCACCACTCATTGCGCGCGTCTTGCGGCGATTGGTGGGTTGATATCATCAAGATTTTAACCAATGAACAGACCCTTTGGTCGACCGATCAATATCACCACTTTGGTGATATTGTTCAAAGAATATTCAACTTCATATTATTTTTCGTCATTATCTCTAGAACGACAATTTCCATGTAACGGGCTACCCCGTTACATCACCCCCCCTTAACTGATAGTCACCGTTTGACTGTCAAAAATACGGCGGCCACCCGTTGGGCACCATTAGGACAGGGGCACCTGTTGGGTTCGTTCCATTCATTTTCCACCCGACCTCGCATAGTTAACATGTCTATGCGGGGTGACTCAAGACGCGCACAGCCCGCTGCTGTGCCAGTCTCTACGGCAGACGATTCGTCGTCTGCTGCTCGTTCTCCGCCTGCAGCAACAGGTGCTGCAGGTGCACGCGGTATCACACCGCGTGCGCATGATGACCCTGACATTTAGGTCATCTATTATGGCGGGTCAGACGTGTCTGACTCGGAAAAGCCTTTGGAGGCATCGCGTTCACCTGCGGTGTCTCATTCATCCACGACACTGCCGGACTTACGGAATCGTGACATGTGTCACAGTCTGTTCGGCAGTGATGATGAGTCTGATGATGAGTATGATTGCTCATCACCGTGATCAACTTGTGCCCCTTCGCACGAGCGACTTGACGATGGTGCAAGCCATCGTCATACGGACAACCGTGGTACACACAAGGGTACCACTATGAAGAGTGATGAGCTGAAGCCGTGGCGTTTTCCTGAACGGCTCATCAATGGCTTATTTCACGATACAAGCCAACATCATCGAATACCCTCATTCGATGCGACTGAGCTTCACGGCTTGAGTTCCAGCGCGAAGAACTTTCGCGCTGAGAAAGAACTTTATCTCGATGTCTTCCTTAGACATCGATGGTACAACGGCAACCAAAAGCGTGACGAGGCCTCGCTTTTGGCTGCGTGGAACGCGTTCGTCCAAACCGTAAAGACATTTGGACGAGAAAGGTGGCTTAATTAACTTGAGGAGGTACGCCTCAAGTTCGAAAAGCAAACGCCAACCGGTGCCAGGTACCGGTTGCATCATTTATCAAGTGAGACCGTCATTCCATGCCTCACTTGGGGAGACCCTTGTGCAATTTGTGTTGACAACTCGCAACGTGCGCATAGGGACGTTTATTATCTAGATTCGCCCTGGGGAAGGGCACAAATCTCGGTTGAGATGCGTGACGCGATTGCAAACTTGCAATCCATCTACAAGCACCAAAAGCGCGTGTATACCGATGAGCCCGAGGACTCATCGGATGGGTCTCGTCATACTGGCAGACAAGACCTTCAACATCCATCAACAGCTGAGAGCGGGGCTCTTAGCTGTTCCAATAGGGTGGATACCCCCGCCACTGGACGAGGTAGCTCGTCCTCGATCCTATAATGTCACGGTGATTCAGATACGCTCCGCTGGAAAGCGTTGACCACCGTGAGCATCCACCAAATGATGTGGTGGAGGAGAAAAGACCTCCTCCAGATGATTCTGCTCACCATCTCGACCCTTACGAGATGGATCGCGCAATAGATGAATTGCGCAATGACTTGAAGCACGAGCGCGACCGGCGCTACGCTTTGACTGATACCGTGCGGAAGAACCACAAGGTTCGCGAGGCTGATCGGGCAAGAGACCGCGCCGATTATGCCACAGCGCAGCTTCAGGTCTAGCGGGATGTCCGCTCCCTATTCGGCGAGCTGGCGATAGCTCTCGGGGAGTTATCTCAGTTGAGTTCTTAGGTATCATATCTGCGCGACCAGACAAATCTTCTGGAGCGCAAACGCAAGAATTTTTTGGATGTTCTTGAACGTGGGGCTATCTTCATCGGGAGAAGAAGGATCATACCGTCAGTACGGTCTAAGCCTCCCCACGTAAAACGTAGGATGCGTGCGCATCCTACGTGGCAATTCCAGTGTGTATGCATTGCCCTTGTGATGCAACACTCGAAATCGCCCAATGTACTTCGGTAGTAGTTTACTACTGCCGACACTAGTGACTGCATAACCAGGTAATTTTACCGTAGACAGTAGTACTAGGTCGTTAACCTTAAATGAAAGAACATTTGCTCTTTTATTCTTGTCTGCGTTCCGTTTCTGACAATCCACCGCATTTGCGAAGGAGTCCTGAACGAAACGGACTACCGCCTCTCGAGTCAGCAGGAAGTTCTCTGCTGACTCTTTGTTTTGTCTTTTAGTGCGCTTTGTGCGCACTGCTTAGAGGTTCTTCTCTTCTTCAGCGAGGTTGTCGTTTTCCTCGCTGGAATAATCGTGACGATGCTGAATATACCAGCATCGTTATCATCATCCGAGTCAGTAATAGCGTCGCCGCTATTATTGAGGCGATCTTCTTCATCGATGTCGACCGGATCGACATCGGCATCATAAGTGACTACGATAGCGTCGACACGTGATGAGCAAGAGCCAAAAAGGTTTTTTCTCGAGCAAGTCCCTCCCCCCTTATCCAAGAGTCACACTCAAGAAGGGAAGGCACACGTGGATGGTGAAACCATTCACGTAAAACGGTGTGTGCTGTGTGGAAGAATGCACCGAATTATTGATGGAGAATTCCACCATGGGTAGGAATTCGCTCCAACTCGGAAACGAGTGGACATATCCTCGAAGGATTTCTCTGAGGACACGGTTTGCACGTTCCATCTGACCATCTGTTTCTGGATGGTCAGAAGTGGACATCTTCAATCGTGTTCCGAGAGTACGGAACACGGTTTGCCAAAATGCCGCCGTGAAATGAGGGTCACGGTCGGATACGAGTTCACGGGGCAACCGTGGAGTCGGAAGATCGTGTCAAGAAAGACACGAGCACAGCCGGGTGCCGTGATGGACTCGGGCACTGCAGCAAGATGCACCATCTTGCTAAACCGATCAACGAACTCAAGAATGCCATTATTCTTGTGGTAGTCTTCAGGTTTTACGAAGACAAACTCCATTGAAACGGACTTCCAGCACTCTGCCGGGACCGGTAGAGGCTGTAATGGTGCACGGGATGAAGGACTAGGCTTCACCCGTTGACGAACCTCGCAAGCCCGTATGTACTTGCGTACAAACTGATACTGGCGGGCCCAGTAAAAGTCACGACTTACCGTGAGGTAAGTCTGTTCTCTCCCACGATGGCCACATGTTGGGGAATCGTGACACTCATACATGATGCGTAATTCCATATCATTATGAGTGGGGACGACGATACGAGGCGTGTCGCCGTCAACGGCTGTACAATATAACAGTCCGTTACGCGTTGTGTACCTACCTCATCGGATCGGTACAAAGCCGGTAAATTCTCTAATGATTTACTGGATGGATTCACCAGATGATCCATCAATCGCAGAAGATCCTTATCTTCCGCGTATGCCTTTCGTACGTCGTCAATTAAACTTAACGACGGGACACTGACTGACAGTGTCGCAACAGTGGGCTTATCCCTCACTGTTGGATTGTGCGTCCGGCTCGAAATCGGGCCGGCGCGAAAGAGCATCCGCGACGACATTAAGTCGTCCCGGTTTATACTCCACGGAGAAGTTATACTCCGCGAAGAAAGACAGCCACCTCGCCATTCTTTGCGAGAGGTGTGGGCTGTTTACGGCCGTGCGTAATGACGCATGGTCCGTGTAGACAACAAACGGTCTATCTCCCAAGAGATAGACCCGGAACTTAGCCAGTGCGTATTTCATGGCAAGGAGTTCCTTGTCATGCACTGGGTAATTACGCTCAGCTGCTTGCAGCTGACGCGACTGATAACAGATGACGCGCTCCGCGCCATCTGCATCGAACTGCATTAACGCACAGCCGATTGCAAAATCGCTGGCGTCACAGACCACATGAAATGGTCTGTCCTGATCTGCAATCGCCAAGATCGACGGTTGCATCAAGCGTTGCTTGATACCTTCAAAGGAACGCTGGCACTCAGCGTTCCATGACCACTTCACATTTTTCTTGAGCAAGCAAGAAAGATGAACAGTCATCTCGGCGTAGTTGCGCGAGTACTTGTGCAAGTACGCCGCTAGGCCAAGGAACTTTCTTAGTCCCTTGACATCGACTGGCACTGGCCAGTCGGTGATCGCCTTGATCTTTTCGGGATCAGGGCGTACGCCGTGTTTCCCCACGATGCACCTAAGAAGTGGTATTTCGCTAGCCGCGAATATACACTTCTTGAGGTTGGCGTACAAATTATGTTTGCGCATAAGTTGAAGAACCTGACAGACATGAGTTCTATGAACCTCAAAGTCCGTCCTTCCTTCCATAACCCGGCTATGGACGAATACATCGTCGAAGTAACTCGGTGCGAAGTCTCTCACCGGTCTCAACAGATTTGTAACACATCTGTTAAAAGTAGCAGGGGCATTGCTCAGCCCTGTGGCATCACTAGCCACTCCCACAATATACCGCTTAGAGTGCTCACTGCTGTGTACTGTATGTCCCGTTCACGCATGAGGATCTGATAGAATCCATCCATCAGATCCATGGACGAAAAGATGGTACCCTTTGACATACCGTCTATGATTACGTCCTTCCTCGGTATTGGCATCTGAACTGGTACCGTTGCAGCATTCAACTTGTTCAATGCGTGCACTATCCGCCATCCTCCTGTACCTTTCGCACACAGAAGGTCGGAGAGATATGAGAGGATGTTGATTCCCTCACATAGCCCGCTGCTAAGCGATCGGCAAAGAACTTGTCGATCGCTAGTACTGTGTCATGAAGCAGTGGCCACTGCTTCATGACAGAGTACTTCGAGCCCGGTTTGAGCTCGATCTCGTGTCGAGTGCCTTTGTCCTTAGGCAAGTCGCAAGGTACGGATTCAGGGAACCCATCCTTGAAATCGATCAAATCCTTATACAAAGGATTTGCCTGAAGTGACTCCCAGGATTGAGACGTATATCGCTCAATCCGAGTCTTCTCATCGAGGACACTTTCGTCCATCGATGAGCTGCTGAGAACCCGTTCGTTCTCATCAAATACTGTAGCAGACCGAATATCGGCCACATACTCATCCTATGTGACGATTATGCAGATTTGCTTGACTTTGCCACTACGCAGATCACGCAAGAACCGTTTCGGTTCTAGCGTCGGCAGTTGAATTATTTCCGAAGTTAACTTTGGATGCACAATCAGATCAGGTGTATAAGCGCCTACGCTTGACCCGTCATTGACCGAGACGTTCAACGTGTCGGTTTCTTCCTGGGAACTTGCTTCCACAGGTTGCTGAGGGCCTGATCCTTCAGCGAGTGACTCTTGAGGAATTCCTTCCTCAAGTACGTGAGGACTTATTCCCTCGACGTCTTCTGACTGTGGCTGTGCAACCACAGTCAGGAACCGATCCTCTACGGTCGACTCTCCAGTCGACCTAGGATTTCCATGTTGCCCTTTGAAGGCAACAGGTTTCTTTCTTCTAAGATGCTGCCCGCTAGGCATGCATCCATGTCCCGGTCCACTCGACTTATTCGAGTGGTGGACCTTCGGCGCAGCCTGTACTTCTGTACAGCCGCCGGGAGCTTGCTCCACAGTGTAGTGATCAACTACACTGTGATCTTGTGCAGTCGTGCTAACGACCGTACCGCAAGTGAGGCCATCGCACTCACTCGCAGAACATCCACACGCTTGTGGACGCTCCAAGATGTTCATCAGATGGCCATCTGATGAACAAGCGGCAGGCATCTTCACGGATCGATGCTGCCAGCTCACCCTTGGCTCGTATTTTCTGAGCCAAGGTAATCCCAGGACGACATCAAATTTGTCATCCAGATCTAGTACGATGAAGTCATCATCGTACTGTTCGCCCTCTAACGTGTAGTGGATTCCTACTACACGTTTCTCAACGGTTATCGATGCGCCTGTTGCAAGGCGCACCGTCATCCTTGTGAGGGGAATGTCGCACTCAACGAACTTGAGCCTACGACCCTCTAGTGACTGGCGTCGAACAAAGTTGTTCGACGTCCCACAGTCTACTAGGGCACGAAGCGACAAATCATTTGTCGCTTCCAACTTTAAGGTGATGAGCAAAACGTCATCACTAGGTGCAGAGACACACAATGATTGTGTATCTGGAGCCCCTTTCGTCAAGAGATTTGCAAATTCTCTTGAGGTTGCTGGATCAGTAGGGCGCTCCGCCCCTACTGACCCCGACCCTTTTTTGATGGTCCGTCTCGCTGTTGCGGCTTCGCAACAGCGCTGGACCCACGCCCATTGCCCTTTCTGGCGAATGGTCGTCCATTTCGCTCAGTACTGTTTTGTACTGGGCGTGGACCACTACACTCGTATGCGTAGTGCCCTAACTTTTGACAGCGATTGCACTTCTGGAATCGCTTGTTGTTTGAAGAGCGAGGTCTCTCGCTCTCAACATAGCAGAGGTCCATTGGCTCTGGACCTCCGATCTCTTGTCATCTTGGTGGACGATAAGAGTTTGAGCTAGCATGAACCTGTCTCATGCTAAAGTCTTCCTGTTCCGCGGCTGATATCGCATCTTCCAGCGTATTCAGCTCAAGGCGGAACAGGTGGCTCCTGACGGGCCCTTCTGCGAGCCCTTATATGAACACCGTAATCAACGTGTGTTCATGTACTGGGTTAGCAGTTATACTACTCGCAAGGAGTCGTATATGTTGTGCGTAAGCGTGCACATCACGCTTACCCTGCTTGAGTTTCAGGAGCTCTGAACGAGCCCTGAACTCAGCCCGTGGCGGCTCAAACGTTTGTCTGGGCCGGGACTTGAAGTCATCTAGCGACCTAAACACATTTGGGTCGCTACTCTCGAGCCCCAGGGACCAAGTTTTGGCACGCCCTGCCAAGTGGGTCTGAGCAAATGTGAGTTTCGTTTGCTCATCTTCGACACGACGAGCCCTTAAGGCTCTGTCGAGTTCGACAAACCATAGTAACAGGGAGTCCTCCGGGACTCCACTGTACTTAGAGATGTCAACCTTCATGGCTTCGGGACGACGCGCATGTGCCGTCCCGCCCACAGCAGCATGGAATTGCTGCTGCCTCAACAGCTCTGTCTGTTGAGCACCGAGTTCTCTCAACTGCTCGGCCTGTTGAGAGCCTTGCTGGTGAAGCAAGACTACTTTCTCCCTTTCGGCGACAAATTCATTTTGAATGAACCTGGCTATAGAGGCATGTTGTTGGCCTCTGTCTAGAGACTCCAACATGGCGCTAATGGCGAACTCGCCTACGGTAGAACTCATTCGTTCTACCGCACCCCATTCTATGTCACTCAAATGAATAAACCCTTCACGCGTGGCGTGAAAGGTCTCTTCATCATCCAACATGTTCATGTTGGATGTTGTGGTTATTGGAAGGACTACAAAGTGCTACCAGGTGTAACGGGGCACACCCATGCGTGAACTTAACGCAAGGGTATCGTACCCCGACAAGCGTACACGAGGCAAACGAGGAAGCGTAGATGAGGGAAAAGTAAGACTGTTATATAAACATAATTAAGTCTATAACCACTGTCTCTCTGTTTGACTTAACTTAATTATGCTAATCTAACTGAATGTATGACGACGTCTACTCACCACTCATTGCGCGCGTCTTGCGGCGATTGGTGGATAAAGATGGTTGATACAATGGCCTTTGTCAACCAATAAGAGAAGCGGTGCCAAATATCACCGTTAACGGTAATATTCTCTCAGCATTTACCTTACCAAGTATAAATATTGGCGGATATAACGATTGAAGGGAATATTCTCATTGACCCGATGTGGTGTGAATGAGATGTAACGCAATTACACCATTACGACCAGTGGTGAGCAAAACCCGAGTTTTCTTTTCTGGCCGATACGTCGGGTGATTGGCTTTCATATGAAAAACCCGATTTTGTCATGATTTTATTTCAATGGGTCGATACTCTATCAAATGGTCTACGCCGTCGCATTTTCTTCGACGTCGCTCTCCGTGTCACTGCCGTACTTGTCACTGTATGCTTCTGGTGAGTTGTAGGAAATTCCACTGTCCGACTGCTAGGGTTGTAGCTGGACATTGTGGGAATTTGAGGAGCTGAGTTTCTAAGTGAGGAAAGAAGATATCCGTCTAGTGTTCTACGGTCGACGCCGAGGATCCCTTTTTTGACCAACAGAAAAAATGTTTCCAATTTGCTATTGAGTCTCGTAGTAACTAGGGGTGAAGGGAGGTCGCGCAACAAAGGAATATGGTGTTTTCAGGGGTCAAGACTTCCCTCAGCACGACGTGCGAAAAAAGCCATAAAACAAAATTCCCGCCGAACCAAATTAGTCGGGGGGTTTAAAACCCCGACAAAACCCGATGGAAAAAACCCATGTCATGCCAGCTCGGATTACGAC
>JAPPWB010000959.1:0-11512 GCA_029452305.1 Hyaloperonospora parasitica
TTGGAGTCCAGTCATCGCTAAGCGCTGTGGGAATCTACGCACGCGTTTCCCATCTCTCCTGCTCAACGACGGTCTGATCGGTTCCTGCTAACGTTTTGGCGTCAGCGTAAACAGCGTCGATCTCGTTCTGGAGCGCGTTGAAAATTATTCCTGAAGACGATACTCCGCGGCATGATCGACGGCCACTGCAATCTGGATATCTTGCTCGATCCCTTCTTTTTGCATTACCCGCGCATGCATGAAGAGCGAGTTCGGTATCCTGGATTGGGGCATACTGCCGACCCAGCCGACCTGGTAGAGGCGTTGGACATGCCCGATTAAGAGGATCCTTGGCGCAACCAGTTCCGTAACGCCCACTGGGATCACCCCGGATCGCAGATCTTTCGTCTACAAGACAAGTTCAAGCCTGCTCCATCGTCTTAGTCTAAGATCAATGTTCGAGTTCGATCGTCTTTCAGAGTTGTGTACGTCTTTCAATCGTTTTCTTTGGTAATTTCTCCTTTCAACTCCCTCAATCACTAGTCTGTCTCGGTCCACATCGTTCGGTAAGGTAATTCATTGGACTTACTACCTACTCACACACACACCTCCTTCTTCCAGCATATACTACCTCCTAGCACATCTTTCAACCACCCCTTCCGCATATTCTACCTCCCGCATACTTGTTCGAACTGTTAAGGTTCGTCCGACTTGCCTTCGTGAGACTGCATCATTTCGACACGGTTTCGGCTCACTCGGTTCCGCTCAAACTCTTGCAAGATCGATCCACAACTCATATAGGCCTCATCCACCCAACTTAGATTGGGATGTACCTTCAACTTCACCAGAAATTGACGATGTACTCGCCCATAACGGATTTTCCCGCCAGATCGCACGTCCAATACCTCTTTCACTTCTTATTCTCCCTCCTCAAGATCGCTCTCCCAACTGTCTTCTGGTAGCAGAGCTTCATCAAAATCTAAGCGATCTGCTTCATTCATCGTAAGCTGATGCTTCGGCCATTCAGGGAACGTTTTTACCTTCTTCAGCTTCGATAGATGTACAATCGGAAATAGCCGATATGGGGTCCCAGCAATCTCTAATTTCACCGCGTGATCTCCACATATATCCGCCACTCGGAATGGACCATGCCACATATGCGCTAGCTTCTTCGCATATCCCTATTTGACTCGATCCAGGTATAGCCAAACTTGCGTTCCCTCTTCGATCTCATGTTGCTCCAAATCTTCATTCTATCGATCTTTTCTCTCCTGGATCGCAGCTCGTAGTTGATCGTTCACTGCGAATCGAGCCCCTGGTATTGTCTTTGGATATTAAATCTCCATCGCTTCGGATCGCGATCTCTTGTTCTCGTGTTCCCCACTGACAACGTAGCTTCCAACGTCGATCGTGGATCCCACCCATGAATCAGATAGAATGGGGTATCCCCCCGGATCCGATCTTGTGCAGTGTTAATTGCAAATGTGAGTCGCTCAGCGTACTCATCCCAGTCCCGTTGATCAACATCAGCCACGTACATCTTGAGCGAACGCGTCAAGGTTTGCACCATTCGTTCGGCTGTTCCATTTGCTTGTGGCCTGTAGGCCATAGTAGCACGCTGTTTCTGTCCTACGATCCGACTGAAGGCTCGAAAAAAATCGGACATAAATCCCGGTTCTCGATCGTGTCTGATAGCCTCGCTAGCTCCGAATCGCCGAAACACACATTCTTCGTAATTCTCCGCTATTGTTTGTGCCGTCCGTGATGAGCTAGCCTTTGCAATCACATACCCCGAGAAAAGATCTACCCAAATGAGCAGTTCGGTGTTACCTTTGAAAGACTTAGGCAACGACGGTATATGATCCATCGCGATGATCTGGAATGGGTAGGTTTCTTGAAAATTACCAGACGATCTCCCATGGATCATTGGACATCCCTTTCCAGTCTCACAATCGGTACACTCGCCTACATATCGTTGCACACTCCAGAACAGCCCTCACCAGTGGAATCGCGATCTGATTCTCTGGTACGTCCTGCCAATACCTTGGTGGCCTCCCTCCAGACTTGCGTGGTAATGGTGCAAAAAGTCCTGTTGCAACGTCTCTTATATCATTAGACGCATCAAACCATCGCAATCATCTGACTCTCTTTTCGCCATGGGGCAGAAGAAAAGCAGATCGTTCTCATCGATCTCGTACTCAGGTGCTAGTTTTGCGCACACCTTCACTTCTCCAGCGTCCAGGATTGATATATCGCCGTTCAGATAACTCTTGAGGCTGACGATCCAACGCTCTTCATCCTGAGCTTGTACAATTCGTCGAATCCTAATCCTCTGTACTGTCTCCTCCTGTATCACTCTGGGCTGATGGCGTATCCTCTCGGCTGACCTCGTGACCGCAGTTATTCGAGCAAGCTACCCATCCTGCTTGGTCTTCAACAATTAATCGAGACGGTTCAGAGTAATCAGATCTTGTAGATCTTCTTCAGCTACCACCGTTCTTACATTTTCGTTCTACAATGCTGTGCTGGCTAGTCGATCCGCGCTTTGTTTCCATTCTCGCTTCATGTGTAGGAACTCATGATTCGACCACGATCGCAATTTGTCCAACGCTTTATGTCTCAACAGTCTAAGGCCCGGTGCCTTGCAGTCGCTCTCTCAGCGCATCTGTCGGATCACCAAAGTAGAGTATCCACAAAGAATCACTCGCCCCCTGTCCAGATCGGCAAGTAATTCGAAGCATAATACAAGCCATTATGCTCAGCTTCATTCACGGTTAGGCCGAGAACGTATCTGGATTCTGCCGCCACGATCGTCCACTCAGGTCACCTCCATATCAAAGCACTGTACGAACCTCATTTCTTCTTTATCCTCGCCGATCCATCGAAGCTGGCCACCAGCAACTTCTCATCCACTTCCACTGTGGGTGGTGGCATTGATATATTGAGTCGGCAGTCCTTTCACGGGGTTATTGCGATCAGCATTTCTTCCATCTCCTCTCTCGGGGTAATACTCGCTACCAGCATCCCCAATATCTCTCCCTCTCCTCTCTCGGATTTCTTCACCTTCATAGTCCAGTTCGGTAGCAAAGCAGCCCACCGTCCTAATCTCCCGTTGAGCCCTCGAGATTACATCAACCACGCTAGCGTGGAGAGTCGAGTCAACACCGTGATCTCTCGTGAAGCTAATGTGGTAAAGCACACGCCCAAAACACGAAGTAACGACAGCACTTCCTTCTCCACCGTTCCGTAGTTAAGTTCAGTGGGATTCAACGTGCGGCTAGTAAACGTCACCGGATGATACACGTCATCATACTCCTGTATCAGGGCCGCTGAGACAGCCCACTTACTAGCATAGACCACGATCACGGGAGGGCGATCTGGGTCAAAGTGTTTGAGCATGGAAGCTGTAGCTATCTTAGCCTTTAGCATAGTAAAATCAATTTTGGCATATGTCCATCGACCCTCGTTCGACCATTCGTCTCCTGCTGCGAGCTGAGATCGGCCGATCTCAAAGAAATCCGATTCCCTTAGCTCATATAACACAGCGGCGTACACTGCAAAATCCTCAATGAAACGGCGGTAGTAGTTCAGGCTCCCGAGGAAAGATTGCATAGCTCGCAGCGTGCTAGGAAATGGAATGTTGACCAGCATTTCCAAGTTCTTGGGCTGAGCCTCCAGACCATCCATTGACACTCGATGTCCCAAACATTCGACCTTACGGCACCCCCTAAAACTCTTCGTGAGACTGATATACAGGTCCCACTTATCACATGCTTCTAGCAGTCGCTCTACTTTTGCGTACAAAGAAATCCATGACGTGGCTGGTATGAGGATATCGTCAATATAAGATCGACGACTCAGTATAGAAGATCGTCGGTCTGTCTCAGGTTCTCCATCTTTGAACACGTCGATCGGGCCATCAGAGGTAGGTCTCCGGCCGATCTTGAAATATCCATACAGCGCATTGTCAACCAAACGTTGGTAGATCTGAGGCGCATTCTTAAGCCCAAAGGGCATTCACAACCACTCGAACAGGCCAAACGGCGTGACAAACGCTGAGATCAGTTTTGCTCGTTCGGTCATTTCCACGACCCAGAATCCACTAGCCATGTCTAGCAAACAGTACCATAGGGCTTTATCCAGGTCTTCCAACAGACCGCTGATCAACGTCATGGGATAAACCATCAGGCATGTCAGCTGGTTCACTCTTCGATAATCAATACAAAAGGAATATCCACTCCATTCTTCTTGATGATCACCACTATCGGAGACGACCAAGGTGACGTGGATGGCTGAACGATCTTGGCCTCTAACAGCCCTTTGATGAGATCCGACAACTTCTCCCGATATTTCGGCGCGATCGGACGTACTCTTTGCGCTATCGGTGCTGCCCCACCGACATCGATATCACAGATCGCGCCTCGTGCTGCTGGTGTTAGAGCAATACCTTTACCCATGAGAAGTTGACGGCTCTTCCAGATCAGCGATCTGAGCCGCTGTTGATCTGTGGTGAGAGGCACATTGGGATCGCCGATCTGAATGTCATCATTCGTAACTTCTTCCGTAGTCGCCGACATCGCTGGTAGCACTGCCATGTGCTGCTCGATATCTTCAGCAAACAAATCTCCGCTCTCGTGGTAGCAAACTGGTGTTTCCGCGATCTCAGCGTCTTCAGTCTTTGGCAATGCATCTTCGTCAGGCTCTTGCTTCTTTCCCGGCTGGCTTAATTCCAGCAATTTGTCAGTCGGATCGACCTTCGATAGAAAAGGTCTATCACGTGGCCAATCTTGATCGATATCGCGATCCCCCTCCGTTGCATGTTGGATCTCAATCCCATGATCGTTATCCCTTTGCGATAGCTCTGCTTCGTTGTGTGGAGTTAGTTTAGCTCCATTGCCCTTCCTCCCCTCACAATCGCGAAATCTGTCCTGTGCAGTTCCTCGTTTCCGGCCTGCCGCGTCACCGTAGAGACCTCTGGAGATACATCTTTTAGCGGATCAGATTGTCTTTTCATGATACGTTTAGGGATGACGTATTCAGGGCGATCTACCAATGGTCCGATCTGCTCTTAAGGAAGCGCATTCACACTATCCGTCGCAGCTTCGTACGCTAAATTTTGCCACTACTTGTACTTCCCCGATCCGACCGTCACAAAACCTTGAGTTCGTGGTACCATATCGCCTTCTGTCCACAAGCCAAATATAGTGTGGGTAGGCAGTATGATCTCACGGTCGCCAATGTTGGTCATCTGCAGGTATTTCGTCTTACCCAACCCCGAGATTACCGTGGGGACCCAGTCTGGTCCTCTAGTGACCCACAACTTCATCTTAGCCCCTTCGATCCCGATCTTCACTTTTCTTGACTCTCCGACCGGGATCACTACACGTTGTTCCTTCGCCGTTACATGTTGTATCTTCGATCCGTATGCAGGGCGACATCCTGCGAGATGAATACGGATTTCTTCTGGTAGACATAGCGTGCCATCAGCTAGATCGAGCCGCACTCCGGCAGGTACCATAAAGTCCATTCCCAGAATTGCTTCTTGTCCTGCCAGATCGCCTACCCACACATTGAAGTAATATACCAGCGATCCCGCGAGGGTTACTTTGATCCTGGTGCGTCCAATCGTCATGTACGGGGTTTCTCCGATCCCAGTACATTCTTTTCGTTGACTTTCGTCAATGTGACAACCGACTTTATGATCAAAGGTGGTGTCAATAATCAACACTTAAGCACCGGAATCAAATAGCAGAGTGGCTTTTACGTTGTTGATCTTGTTAACAGCTTTCGCCTGTTTGAACCACTTTCCGGGCGAATAATGTTTCCAATATCCGAGAGATATTCCATAAGCGAGCTCGATCTCCATAGTTGGTTCAGATCGCGAGTATTCGTCGATCCTCTTCAGACTAGAGACGGAAGAGATCCGTTTTGACTTCGAACTAAATATATTTGTTTCCATATCTGCATTCTGCTTACTCTCGCGATCTGTCTTCTTTTTTTCCACGTATGCAATAATGCAGAGCCCAGAACGCTCGGCTCGTACTAGATTCAAACCTGGCGAGCGTACTAGTTTAACATCTTCTCGGCCTTCTCTGGCAGCATCCCTGCATGCTTGTTCGGGACGTACCACTGTCGGATCATGTTTTTGAACTCCTCTATGGGACATTTCCCCGGGTCATGCATCTCACCTCAGGCACGACACACAAAAAACAATTGTCAAAGGGGTGTCCTTTACGCCCACCAATCTGGCACGTGAGCCGCTTCCAACAACCGAGATCTCCATGCTTGGTCGATCCGCAATGGGTACACGGCTTCGATGGCATACTGCGATCTTGGTAGTCCCGACGAATATTCGGATCGACCGATCTCATATTCGCTGAAGCGTTGCGAGATGGTGTTCGCCGATCCGTATTGGCAGCCATATGGATCGATCTCAATCGATCTTCCGAATCCGATCCGTTGGTGTCCGATTCGGACTCACTGCTGATATCCTCGGTACGGACCATTCTCACCGCACGTACAGGCTTAGAAAGTGCTGGACCAGGCATCCCCTTCTGTCTGAACTTGGACGATCCCATCATCACTTTCCCTTGACGCGATCTCCCCTGCTGGTATCCATGCAATGTCTCCTGCATGGCATCCGCATCTACTACATTGAGCAGTAGCAGCTGGTCGGAGCGATCGGGATCGTCCAAGGTGTCAATGAAATGGTTGACATGTTCCTTGCGCGCAGCTGGCGCTCCATCCTTCACCGGTACCTTGGCCAACATTCCCATCACGTTAAGTCGATGCAAGTACTGCAGATGGTTTTCTTCCGACCGCTTCTTCGCGTGGTAATGTTGCCGGCTCGCGGACATCCCGTGTCCCGCATAGTCCAAGAGGAAGCTGTTCATCAATTCTTTCCAATTGAATCTCGTCGATCTACTCAGCTGTCGGTACCAGTAGCGGGCTGGGACTACCATGAGATCACCGAAAACCAGACATCTCTCTTCGTCCGGTGCTTGGTCCTGGATGAACGCTGACTTCACTTTGCCGATCCAGGTTCGTGCTTTATCTTCATCCCGATCCTTCCCCGAGAATTCTTTCAGCTCAGAAATCGCTGAGATTCTGATCCTCTATGTGATGCTTCCCCCTCCGATAGTCACACCGGTCACGGCTACGTGAGGTCGCCTTGGTTCGGCCATCTACAGATCGTCCGGATCATATTCTGCCCCTTGATAGATCTGATCGTAAGTGTTGGACTCCACCGATTCCATATCCACATCCGGCTTGTCATAGATCTCTTGCGAGGGTTGGTTAAAAGTATGGCGATCTGGATCACGGCTCGGCTGTCGGTTTATCCTTTGGGCTGCTCGTTGTTCTGCTTCGTGTTTCTTCGTCGCCATATTGAAATATCGACTCAGATCATT
The DNA here is from genome assembly GCA_029452305.1 of Hyaloperonospora parasitica. Classification (NCBI taxonomy): domain Eukaryota; phylum Oomycota; class Peronosporomycetes; order Peronosporales; family Peronosporaceae; genus Hyaloperonospora; species Hyaloperonospora parasitica. The sequence continues at coordinate 7,389 of JAPPWB010000959.1, forward strand.
CTCTTCCTGATCTCCCAACCTCATAGGTGCACCGGTCGGCCGTGGTTGTACGTCGATCTTGGTTTGCTCCTTCAAGGCTTTAATCTTGGCCTTGCCGATCCAGTCCTGTAGGAACGATCCTCCTGACGGTCCTAGATACATCCGGCGAATGCTGATGGATTCGTCTGACTCGATCTCAGAGTCAGCTGAGGCATAGTGGGGAAATCCAGTGAGGTGCTCCCGGAGTGAGTATGAGTGTATAGCGACCTTGTCTTTAGACTTAGTGGCTTCGACCACCATAAGTGTCATAATCCCCACGAACTTACTCCTTGCGTCCTCCAGCTGGTCCAAGCTGCAAATCAGCAGTTCACCTCCATCAAAAGCATTAGCGCAGAAAGTTATATCGTCTGACATCCGCAAAATCAAGTTAATCGCGTCGAGTTTGTTGTTCCCTGGAGGTGGGACCGAGATCCGCTTATCCAGAGGGCCGATCAACTTGGGCCGTAATATCTTGAGCTCCGGGTCGGTCTTGAGCATTGTCTTCAAATGGATATTATAGCGCTACATTTCGCGCTCCCACGACTTGCCTGTCGTTTCATTCTCCATGGACGCGATCTTCTTTTGATCATATTCGGTCTTTTGCATCGCGATATCGTCCTGTTCTTGATCGTATTCCTCTTTAGCTCCGATCTTTGATTGCACAGTTTGGTCGATCTGGCGATCTTTGCCTTCAGATCCCACCGATCTCATCGTGGATCGTTTTGGTGTGGTCGATCTCATGATTGTATTCCTCGGCTTGAGGTCGGGCGATCTATCGACGAGAAGATAGGGTTTGGCTTTCGCCGGTTTGGTTTTCACCATTGGATTTTCATCCAACAGATGGCTCTTTGCAGAGCGATCTGCGGTGGCCCCCGAAAGGGCCCTAGTAGGGAGTTGAGATTTATCTTTTGGATCGATCTCTCGATCTTACTCTTTCATTTTCATTCCATCAGAGCCCCTCCCAAAACTATGATGATCTGAGGATCTTGTGTTTCTGCGTGTCTGCGTCGATCCCTCGATTGCTGACACTTCAATCCCAGGTTCTTGCTTGATCTTGACATCTTCGCCAGTGGACTCACGGTGAAATCCAGAGGCCTCAGAAAATCCGGGCACGCGCACCATTGTGGTGAAGTCGATCTCACAAAATTACTTGTGTGAGGGTCGATCTTCCACTTGGTCAGACTTGCCGACTCACGGAGGGGTACTCCGATCCGTTCTATGTTGTATAGCATTGTGCTCACCTTGTGTACCCGTCGGTTGGGCTGGCTTGAGCTCTTCGTAACGGCCTTGGGAGATGTCGATCTCGCTGAGGGTTTGGGGTTGAGCGTTCGCTTCCGGTGCGGAAATCTTCACACCACGAACGGGGTTCTGCGATCTTGATCTTGAGTCGCGGCAGTCACTCTTGGGCGATGTCGCGATCTCGATCTTGAATCACACCGATCTCGATTTGTCTTCGGGATCGGGGTCTTTGCTGTGCGGAAATCTTCACTCAGCAAATAGTAGTGTTGCGTCGATCTTGCGTTGGGATCGGTCCGATCTGGTCTTGGAATCGGCCGATCTTGCTGGAAGTGCGCAATTTGGGCAGATCGGTCCTTGTTTTCGCCAAAATGAAACGTGCTGATCTGTCCGGTAGATCGTCTCGGTCTTGCTCGGTCTTGTCTTGAACGCCTTGTCCAGATCTTCTGACCACTTGAGCCGCCTTGCGATATTGTAACCAAAACCCTTTTAGTTTGTTGTTGCTTGCTGCTACTCTACCAGTTAATTTGAATTTGAGTACTTGATCTACCCGGGCCAGAAATCCCGAGATCGCGCTTCTCGATCTTGGCCAACAATCCAAGATCGGTCTTCTGTGTCCCTGTAACACGCGTGCCTTGATCCGCCGGGGAAGCCAAATCAATCTTGCCCGGAGAAGAGGAGAGGAGAACGTGCGTCGTGAGCAGAAGAAGAATAGTTCAAGTCTGTTTATCAATTGTTAAGAGGTGTGAAGCTTGACGACCGAAACTGGGAAGGATGCTGGGAGTCCACTCGGAAGACCGGAGAAGACACTTGGGGGTAGATGGAAGATTGGAAAGTGATTGATTATCGGAGCTTATCTGCCTACGCCCTGATTTATATGTGTCCACAGGTAAATCAGTCGTCGCGTCTAATCACCCTACTCGTCCAATTATTCCTGCGCAATTACCGACTTAAAAACTATCCCGTAAGAACTACACCTTAGAGTTCGGGTTGTTACGGTAGCATTCAATACGCCCCCTCAATCCGAACTCGCACGGATACCGAGAGCTGTCGTCAAGTCCTTGTGACGAGGTCCCGAAAGTCCCTTGGTCATGATGTCCGCCATCATCACGGAAGTCTCGCAATACTCGAGCGTCACTTCACCGCGCTTGACCTCATCACGGATGTGATGATACTTGATGTCGGTGTGCTTGGCGCGGCCATGGTTCACTGGATTCTTCGTCATCTTGATACACGACTGGTTGTCTTCACTGATGACGAGGTTCGGTCCTGACTCGTTCGCGGCCGCCAAAATCTCACATAGCAGGCGATGGATCCACTTGCCTTCTTGGATGGCCAGACTGAGCGCGATGTACTCCGCTTCACTCGTCGACAGCGACACACTTGACTGCTTCTTGCTTTCCCAACTCACAGGAGCACCCATCAGCATGAAAGTGTAGCCCGAAGTCGACTTGCGATCAGTATGGTCGCCGGCCCAGTCCGCGTCCGAGTAGCCACGAAAGTCAATCTTGTCGCTTGGCTGGAAGCGGAGTCCATGCGACTTGGTCCCTTGCAAGTACCGAAAAATGCGCTTCACCGCCGTCCAATGTTCTTGCTGCGGCTTCTTCATGAATCGTGAGACGTACCCCACATCATACGCAATGTCCGGCGCGTCGCAGTCATCAAGTGCATTAAAGCTCCCACAGCTTCACGAAAAGGAACGTCGATCTTGGCTGCTTCACTGCTTGCGACACGCCTAGTGCTCAAATTGACCGGACTTGTTGTGGCCTTGCACTCATGCATGCCGAAACGATTGAGGATGTCGTTGACATATCGTTGCTGGCACATCGTCACGCTGCCATCGAAGCCGTCAACCAGTTCGATGCCCAGTACAAAAGTACACTTGCCACTGTCGGTCATCTCGAAGCGCGTCTTGAGATCGGCCTTCGTGTGTGCAATCAACTCGAGCGAGCTTCCATTCAGCAAGACATAGTCCACGTAGACCAGCACAAAAAGACAATGGCCTTCCAAAATCATGATGTAGCGACACGGATCGAATCCTGACGCTTAAAACCCAATCAAGCGTATGAACTCGTCGAAGGTCTCGTTCCAAACACGCGAGACTTGCTTGAGACCGTAGATCGCCTTGATGAACTCGAGACAGTCGAAATCACCGTCCATCTTGACGCCTTCGGGAACGGCGCAGAACATCTTCTCCTTCATCACTCCATACAGGAACGCAGTCACCACATCAAGCTGGTCGAGGGGCCATCCAAAGTGCTTAGCGGTGGCGATCACCATTCGCAGCGTCACGTACTTGACCACGGGCGAGAATGTCTCCGTGTAGTCAATGCCGTACTTTTGACGAAAGCCCTTGGCCACAAGTCGTGCCTTGTATTTCTCGATTGACCCATCCGCCTTGCGCTAGATCTTGAAGACCCACTTGGTGACGATCGCGCCTTGGCCTCTTGGCAGTTTTGCCGCACGAAAACCTCCACGAAGATGCATCGACTTGATCTCCGCCTTCACAGCACTTCGCCAGTGAACTTGATCAGGACCGTTGATTGCGTCTTGGAAAGTCGTAGGTTCTGCCAGGTCCGTTGCTTCCACTGCGTTTGCACTTGCACGCCAAAATGTTGGAGGCATCGAGTCATCATCTTGATCGTAGGCACCCGCATCATCTTCGTCATCAGGCGTCGTTTCGTGAGCACTTGATCGTTGTTTCTGGTGACGGTTGGAGACGTGTTCCGGCGCACTATCCTGTTCCAAACCAGTTCGAGGGCGAGCTGAACGTGACATGCCGGGTCTTGCTTCACTCTTGCGCTTGCCAGTCTGCTTGTAGGTGGTCTGACGCACGTCGTCATCGTTGATCGCCAGGAGGTCGAGGTCCA
>JAPPWB010000131.1:0-39739 GCA_029452305.1 Hyaloperonospora parasitica
GGCTAATGTATCCATCCGGTGATCAGCAACAGCGGGATGGTCAGGAAACGTTTGATGGTATGAAATTAACCATTCGTCACCGTCCCACTGACTGCTCGCCCCGACAGACATACGAGCGTGATGCGCGACCAATCTGGCCCGAATCGACAGCACTTGTTCAGGGGAGGGTGCTAGGAGCCGTTAACTCGAACGTACTATGCATGTTAGCTAGCCTCGTAACAACGCATTGTCCCTGATTAAGTTGCGAGCGTGAAACACAAGCAGAAGCTCTGAAGCACGCAAAGGTTTGGGAAGCACGACTGTAATTGGGAATGCCAGGCGTGTACCGTGGTACACGGTGCTCGCTGATCCAGTCGTCAGTGTCGATGCAACCGCCAGGCAAAACGCCCCTTCATTGGTATCCTTACGATCTCTTTACTACCTGCAGGCGACAGCAGGTGCAATGCGGCAAAGAGGAATCCAGTGGTAAGCGGGAGAAAGCCTGGAAAAGATCCGGCGATGGCGTTCGTGACAGAATTCATTTGTGCTGTCGCGAACGCGGCGGCTGGTCATTGACTGGACTAGCGCCGTCGCCGAAACGAGTAGGGTCAAAGAGAAGCAAGCAGGACACGACAAGGTCGGCCCGGTGTCGAAGTGGCAAAGACGGAGGCACAGATTTGCGTGTTCGTTGAGGCATATCGTCGGTCGAACAGTAGACGAGTGTTCCACAGGTTGCGTAGCCGAAGGCAGAAATGGCATGACATGTGCCTACTCACGGACAAAAGACTCTCTTGCGTTCTTTCACGCTGATGACTCAACACCAGCGCGAAAGAACGCAAGTATTCGTATGAAGGCGACAGCCATCTAGAATGGCGCATTGGCAGTCGACGTTCTCAGCTAAGCTAAAGCGATACTCAGTTACGACAACGTAAACGAGGCTGAGACCATAGGTTGCACACCCACATTTGCCACTCTGCTGATAAGCAGGTGGACAGACAACACAAACATGAGCGATCAGCGAAGGAACGCAAACGATCTTGCTGGTGCGAATCTGTCATACAGCCTCGTATCATGCTTCGCCTCGAGCAATCGAGGCCGGACGTAAGATGGGTAGTAGCAGCAATCATTTCAGATGATGTCACGGACCTCATGAGCTCAACATGTGGACATAACTCAAGCCAAGACTCGGCTAAGTGGGCACACATTTCTTGTGCCCCTTTGGTGGGAGAAGTTGCCCCCCCCCTTATTACAGCATAGTTGTCAACAAGAACCAGCTAGTGGTCGGTGTGCAATTCCGAGACGTCCAATTTGCAGATAGGGTTCTTCGTCAACTGCGCAAAGGAGGACAACCTATTGAGGGCAGTAGACACAACCGAGATCTTGTTCATCGACAACCGTGCCGATGATCGTCACTTGTCGGGTTGAAGTGGTATTAAACAAACAGCAGAACTGAGACATTAAATCGCCTTCGCCATGTATGCGATAGAGCTGATTGCGCTGCATGCGACATTTGCAAATGCAGTGCATCCTCGGGAAGTAGTCCTCTATTCGATTCCAGTTCCAACAGGTGTCTACGATAATGTCCACCATCCTCACTTTTTAGGCATTGAGTCACAAGTATCTGTTGATGGGTGCACTGTCAATGCACGGTCAACAAAGCCAACTGTGATTTGCTACGCACAAGTGACAAGACAGCGATGATACGACAGGGTGTAAACGGTTCACGTGCAGTCTGATAATTCTAGAACTACCTTGAGTGTATGTTCTAGAATCCATCAAGATCAGGGAAAGCTACAAGGTAGAAGAAGATAACACGACGAGTAAGTTCATAGGAAAACTAATTCAATACACTTTCCAATTTTCCTTCGACATAACAGTATCGACGCAGAATGTGCAATGTAAACCACGCGGCACTTAAAGCGCACATCCATAACAGTGAAGTCAATCTACAAATCTCACTGTTAAAGCTACCTCAACAGATGGCATCGATACACATGTTCCGAAAGTTCGCACACACTGAATGTGCAGGCAAGAAGCGGTGAAACGAGAACTGTTTTCAAAATTAGAAAGACAATTAGATGAGATATTTAGAGGAAACACTACCAATGGTATATTATTGTACGCAAAACATGTATGCCGACACTCATACAGGCCGACCACCTGCCCACACCTCATTGCACGCATTTCCGTGAAAGGACTACATATGCAGAGGCAGAATGTTTTTCTGAGCCCGCCGGTAAGCAAATCGTCGTCATCTACGATCAAATGTTACCGTCAGGGGTATAACTTCCTTTTGTACTTCAGTCTGCACTCAGATAGTTGAAAGCGGTTCCCTTGTATGGAATCTCACAAGAACTACTCATTGATGCCAAGTCCATGATACGGGCTCACTCCGATACTCATTACTTGTTACATAATACCCTTTTGCAATATGCGGTGCATCCTAGTAAAACGGATCACCAAGATGGAGCTCCTGTGAAGTTTCGATTGATGCCAATGCCATATTACGACCTCACCCAAACTGATGAATTGTTATATACTTCACCTTTTTGCTATGCATCCGATGCATGGTTCCAATTCGATTCGATAGAATAGATGAAGCACCCTACGCTGCAGTTATCTACACGAGTGCTGTGCTCGAGTAGTATCTGGGCATGTAAGAGATATGCACCACAACTGCTGCTTTGGCCCCTTTTATAGAAAAAAAGGCGAGAGCTAATTAGACTAATTAAGGCAGGAACGATCCTCTCATGACTTTCAAATGGCAGCCAGACCTGCTTGTAACCTATGACAAATCAATTATGTTGGAAACGATCACAACGGTCTGAAAAACATTATGCGTTCAAGACAACTGAACGCTTCTTTTACTGCAACGTTATGAGCTGATGATCATAATCGGACGCCAATCCTTAGCATGTCGGTATTAAGATGTACTTGACCCCTGGTTGCTGGCAACGCAAAACAATGCGACTCCTGTGTGGCTTCTCGATAAGCTTCAGCGGCCGAGACCATAAACATGGCTTTGCAATGCATTCTTTGATGCATGTACTTGAGCTCACGAGTCGATCATCTATCTTCACGTTGCAGACCAGTGAGACACGCAATATGTTCTTGCGAAAAGTCACCACAGTCTCAATCTATTGCGACTTTGCTGTATGTAAGCGCTTGCGATTGCTAGTCGGATGCAGTGGAAACCAGTTCCTCGTCCTGGTCCATTCAGTGTCTTCTGACTTCTCCATAAATTCGTATACCAACGCTTGCAAGAAATGCCAACACGCTCTCATTACATACCCAACGCATTGAATACATGCAGACTGTGACTACCACGCAGTAGCCGCAATCCAACACTTCGATGTCGATGAAACAAAGACGCCACCAGCTTTGCTATACCTAGCCAGTGCAATACAGTTTGTCAGTAAAAGACACTTCTAATCAGGACAAATCCGTCGAACGGAGTGGAAACACCGTCACTACGCCATGTAGCTCGCGAGATGCGATCTGGCGTCGGCTCAATGACAGCTGCAGCGCAGTGAGGATGCGTGGCTTGCCATGGATCGAGTGATGTCCAACACCACAGATCAGCAAGCACCGGCGAATGCGGTGTGTCTGGCAATACTCGATTGCTTCGCGAGCCACCCAGAGCGCTTCCATCACGATCATGCCATGCAGATCGATCGGCCGCTGGTGTCTATAGCGCGAATCAAATAAACAAACAAATTAGACGCTACTGACGCCATATGCGTTCACCATTACACCGTCTTCGCCAGCTCACTTGAGATGCTCTTCGTGCGCCAAAAAGTACTCGTGAGCCCACTGGCGCTGGGCATCACGATGTTCACGACGAGCCGTGCTCAATCTGGTCAGCAACGGCAGAATGCGTTAGACGCCCTTCACCACTGCCCCACAATACAAAACAATCACTTACTCGCGAATACGCTCGCTTGCAAGAACGTGTTGACCGCGCCTGAATGACGCCAAAACGTCACAATAGCGATTGCTGAGTTTCTCTCGCGCTGCATTGACCTTATGCTTGCTAGAAACGAGCGTCCAGTTTTCAGTCTGTCCACCTTGACGTAACTTGCAAGTTGTCTTGGCAGCAGCAATCTCTTCCTCAGCTTCGGCAGCTTCAGCTGCTGCTTCCATTTCGTCCGCTGCACTTAGTGGAGGAGAATGCTGTTCAACGAGCGGCAAGTTATACACTTCACGCAGAGCGGCCTCTGTAACATCAGAGCTACACCCGTTCAAAATAAAAGTCTATCCACACACGAAAAAAGAGAAGAAATCAAACCCACGGCATCTTCTACCACGACTCACATAACCTCACAATGATACCGTACAGTGTGAATGTCGCTGCTGCTGACGCTCGGCAGTAACTTCTTCAGCCGCTCGAGCTTCAGCTGCGTCGTAATGCTCGACTCAAGACGGTGGCGATGATCCCACGCACTGTTCGCAGCCACTTCGCTGCCCTTACCCACGTGATCACGCGCTGGCAGCGTCGGGAACGCTATCGACAAAGGCAAAGGTTTCGGCGGCGGTCTGTCATGCAACCGCACTTGAATCGACTCGTGTGCTCTGCGTCGCTGCTGCTTCAGTGGGTTTCTCGCCTGTTGCGTTGGCACGCTGTACTTGCTGCCAGTCGCTAATGCTGGGAAATGTCCCAGTGACCCGACATCCGGTCCATTAATAATCAGCTCCCGGTGTCGTGCAGCCGCACGTGCGTCGGCACTCACGACGGTCGCATAGCTCTGGACATGATCCAACGCGTGCAAATGCTGCAGCGCTTCGGCCGCTTTGTTCACGTCGTACTGGTGCCGGTCCAGCACGTCTTCGACCACGTCCACTTTGTAGTCTGGAAACAGCTCAAGCAGCAGCTGCAGTGGATGAACATCAGCATCCACTACAGCATTAGCATTGGCAGCATCGGCTTTCTCTCCTTCTTCTTCTTCTTCTCCTTCTTCTTCTTCGAGACGCAGCAACACCTGCTGAACAAAAGCGCCGTCCGTCGCAAGCAGACCGTCTCGCTCGGCATCAGGTAACTGCTCCAGAAGAGCAATGAACGAACTCTTGTGGTCGAGTCCCAAACTGCTGCAGAGCTCGTGGAGCGCGAGCGTCGAGTGGGTCCGGCGCTCCTCCAGTGTCCGCTGCTCCTCTTCGCGCATCGTCTTGATGGCGACGAGGCTCAAAACTTCGTCCACTGCGCGCGACACGTCGCCGTCGCACGAGGTCAGCGCTCGGCTTACTTCAGCTCGCGTGACTTTCGACGGCCCCGGCACGCCGTAGGCGTCCAGCGGTGCAGTCATTTCCAGCACAACGTCCACGCGCGCGGCGGTCATTGCGTCTTCTGAGTCTGCGATACGGCACAGATCAAGTGACAGGTCCCCGTCGGCCGTCGACGGCAGCAAAGGCCGCGGCATATTCCGCGGCGCAGGAGGGGCGACGTCCGACGCTCTCATTGCAGCGCACTTCAAAACGCCCGGCGACTGCTCGCGCGGCGCTGGCGAATGTACCAGCGCGAGGGTACAACGATGTGCACCACGCAAATGTCGTGTCGCCCGCGGTGTGGTGCGTCCTGGCGTTGCGCGCTGAAGTGCCGCGCGTGCGCTTACTTCACCATCTCCGCGACAAAGCGGCATGAGCAGCGAGACCGGCCGCGTCGTGATGATCGTGCGCGCCGCGTCGCCCCGTCCCGACGCCGCCGCTGCTGCACCCGCCGAGCGCCCGCTCTCGCTCAACATTGGCGCAATGGAGGCCGACTGGCGGCAGCAGCAGTTCCAGCGCCAGCGCATGCAGCTCCTGAGCATGGCGATATTCCTCTGCTTCCTCGTGCTGTTTTTCGACAATCGCGCAGGGGACCTCCGGGCGAGCAGCCAAAGTAGCAGCAGTCGAAGTAGCAGCACGAGCTCGACGACCGCTGGGCCGTCTGCCAGCGGCGGCAGTGGCGCGTCGGGCCCGACGACCGCGGCGCGGAACCGCTACGCGCTGCCCCTCAGCGCCTTCAACGACACGGACCGCGTGCAGAAGATCGAGCAGTTGGAGCACCTGCTGCAGCTGCAAGACGGGTATAGGGCCAAGGAGCCGCCGCTGAACGTGACGGGCATTTACTCGGGCACGTGGGACGCGCTGCGGCCGGAAGACTATGACGCGACCAAGTACCAGTTCCAGGACATTGTCCCGTACTTGAAAGTGGACCGAGAGATCCAAGTGCAGCAGTACACGCAGCCTGTGGAGACGGGGCACACGTGGCTTTTTCTCAAGATGAAGGTGCCGGTTTCGAAAGAATTGATGGACGAAGTGGCGTACGTGACGGGACAGCTGGTGATCTATGAAGAACAGGCGTCGCTTGCCGCGACGATTTTGCCCGTGCAGGGCGTGTTTCTCCGGAAACTGGGCACGTTGACGCTGTTTGGCAATAGTCCGGACTCGAGTGTGCAGATTTTGTATCGGAGAGAGCATGGACGGCAGACAAACGGGACGCAAAGGGGGGCGATGAATGTGCTCTCTGCTTTGTTTGATGGTGTCGGGGAAGAGACTGGTGGCAAAGAGGAAGCAGATGGGAAGGTCGATTCGGAAAGTGTGCCAGGACAAGCTAGAGCTGAGCTCATGGACCTTGGGGTGCTGGATGGCGTGCCGACTATCGAGAACCGAGACGAGTATGCAGCAGTCGATATCTCGCCGCCACGGCATTCGTTCGTGTCGCGCTTTCGAAGCAGTGACTCGTTTAGTGACCAGTGCGTGAGCATCGTCGAGATGACATTGGTGAATGACACGAGTAAACCTGCGAGAAAAGACGGAGAGATTGATGAGAAGGATGACGCAGCGACCGCGCTCCAAAAGTCGATGCGCCATATGAAGCTAGAAGGGACGCTGGCTAGTGCGAATTGCGGACTGTATATGAAACTGGACACGACGTTCCAGGAGGAGAACCTGAACGTGTTCTTTGCTAAGGCTTCTCGTTACGCATTGATCATGACGTTCATAGCAATGGCGGAAATCTACTTTCTGCTGCGGCAATTGCAAATTTCCAGTACACAAGCTACAGCGGCAAAGGTGTCGCTATTGACTATCGGACAGCAGGCTATTGTGGACTCGTACTTGTGTCTTGGCCACTTGACTGTGGGCATCGTGGCCCAGAATGTGTTTGCCGCCTTTGCTTCTGTCGCGTTTGTGAAGCTCATCATTTTCTCGGTGTTTGAGATGCGATATCTGCTCATCATTTGGAAGGCGCGGAGACCACAGGGGTTTTCGGAAGGCTGGCTCACACTTCGTCGTGAGCTCACGACACTGTACTCGCGCTTTTACCTATCTCTGCTGGTTGGGCTCTGCATATTCTACAACTGCTCGGTGAGATCAGTACTGAGCAAATTGCGTGCGGTTGTAGTGTGACTCACATGATTTGTTCGTTATTGCAGAATCACTTGCCCGAGCTAGTGTTTATCTGCTACTCATTTTGGGTCCCTCAAATCGTTCACAATGTCCATAAGTATGTGCTTCGATGTGATGCTTGTTCTGTGCGACTATCTGGTCTTGACGATCGTACTCAATGCTGTGCAATTAATTACAGGGAGGTGCGAAACGCGTTTGATCTGGGATACCTGTACGGCATCAGCGCGCTGCGCTTATTTTTGCCGCTCTACTTCTACGGCTGTCCGGATAACTTTCTCACAGCCTTTCCGATGGTAAGCACATATCGTGTTGCAAACACTCGTAGCAACCGAAAAGGATGACATGGGGATGACTGATATTGTTACGCGGGACTATGTGTTAATGGGTGTGTTGAAGTACGAGCGCAAGATGAACTCGCACTTTTGTTACGTACTAGCAGGGTGGGTGGGTCTGCAAGTGGGCATTCTGACGCTGCAGCAGAGATACGGTCCACGATTTTTTGTTCCTGCACGGTTTCTGCCTGTCAAGTATAATTACGAACGGCGCATTGATCTGCAGCAGTTGACACTGCTCAAGGGCGGTGACGATTCCATCGACTGCGTGATATGTATGGTAGAGCTTGAGATTGAAGCGCGTGACTACATGATTGCACCGTGCGACCATATTTTCCATTGCGAGTGCCTCCGGGGATGGATGCAAGTCAAGATGGAGTGTCCAACTTGTCGGCATGTCCTGCCTGAGCCTTAAGTTGTGGTGAGCGCTTTGCGGTGATTGTTTATTCGGAAAGTCAATGGCGAGGGCCTCCATCATTGGCGAGATTAACGATGGAGCACCAAAGCCACAGACTTGTTGGTAGTCAGAGTCTTGCGTGTCTCGCAGCAAAGGATCGGGCGAAAGAGTGTAGAAGCGCGGATTGCAGGAAGCGTGGCTCACCTGCGTCAGCATTACGTTGCTTTCATGCTGCGATCGTCGACGGCTACTACCCGAAAGCTATTGTTTCATCTCCGGTGATTGTATGGACAGCTTAGGTCATTTCGTTTGGTAAGAAGTCAATACGTTTGCCGGAAAGATATCCATGTACACGCCAGCTCCGGTTCGGCTGCAACCTTGATGGACTATGCGCGCGGTCGACCTGAGAGAGCGTTTCTTGGAACATGGTCCCCACGATGAGTGTTATGTGCAGGTTTACGCATTCTCCGCTCATGGAGTTGTGATCACGCGGTAGCTTCTACAAATAAGCACACCACTTGGATCTGACGTACGAGACACATTTGCAACGCATTGTTACAGAGACGTCACCAACGGTCTAGTTGGCAGCACCTCACAATCAAGCATGTACGTACGACTCTGGAAGGTCTCGTCTTCCGTTGAAGGAAAGGTGGAGCAGCAAGTAGTCCGTGTGTACTAAATTATTAGGCGATTGTGGTGACTAGACTTTGTAGTGAAGGATCAAGAAGTCATGGCACGTGCTTCCTGTTCCGATTACTTGATCGAAACGAACCAAAGTCGGTCGAAAGGATGCACAGATGAGCCCGACACAAACCCCACAGACAAGTGCATCGCTCGCAACAAAGTTGTACCTGCCACCATCCGAGCCACCGTCTCGACCGACAGACAGAGCATAAGAGTTTCGAGTGGCTAACTTGACATTGAAAATGCAGCGAAATGCAGAGCCTCTTCAGGAACGGCGAGACTGATCTAGAGACAGAGTGGCTTTGCTCCGAGCATCTGCGGCAAACGCTATTGCGCTGGAATAAAAAAAGCACAAGTGACGGGTCAGTACTGTACAAGCAGCTAAGCAGACTCATTGAGTTGATTGTAAAGCAAAAATATCTGCCGATCTTTCATTTCGAGTGAGCTAAACGTCGCCATGACACTAAGAATGTAGCAGACCACGCCAGACGTTTTGCATTTTACGCAACGTAAACGTCAAGTAGGCGAAAACAACCGAACTGGAACTCATGACGGTGTGTGTCGTGTCACGGCATCACTACTTTGTGCTCAGAAGGAGCGGAACAACAGGCACGTGTCGTCTTCGCCTATGCAATGAAAGCTTGTGATGTTGCTGTAAGCGTGGCCGAACTACAGACGCAAGAACTTCTTTAATCACAAGTTAGCAGCATGCAGAGTTCGTAATGCATGTAATTGGAATATAAATGACACACGGGTGACCGACTGTGGTCGTCCATGCATCGACGGATGTACCACGAAGGCGATGTGCGCGCCCATTGCCGAAAGCATCCGATCATTTGTTTATTGTGTCAGACACACGGCAAGAGTATGTGTGGTGCCATCAACGAGCGTGGCAATACTGGTGAATGTAGACAGTACTACCAAGTTGCATCTGGGCAAAAGAATGTAAAAGTACAGGTGAAACGTATGCAATGTAAATCTCGTCTGTCGACACTAGACAAACATGCATTCCATCTGCACTGCAACTTGACCAGGTCAAATTGCGCATGGCGTACATCCCGTCTGCCCATCATCAAATACTGGTCCCATGTGGCGTCTGTATCTCCACGTCCCATCGGTCAAGACGTCTTGATGATCATCTGACATGGCGATCGTATCCCTCGCCCCAACTGTCAAGTTGTCACTTATCCGTCAATCATGTGAGGTCTGTACTTACCCGTAACAGGTCTCGCACTTGAACCTCAACACCTTCATGACCTGTCAGAAACATTATCTTCAAACCGCGATACGACATGGAACAATGTCAATGGCCTGGAGTGGTCAATAGCCATACAAAGCAATTGATTCGACAAGCAGCATTTGCGTCAGCTATCATTGCGTGCGGTCCGTAGGAAGTTTTGCGGGAAAAAGCAGATTCGATGTCGGTTGGTGCTTAGGTCCATGGTGGCTTCTTCTTTAGCCAGCAGTCACTTTTTGTATCTTGACCATGTCCATCCATGCTGGCTCTCATTTAGCCAGCAGTTCCATCCTCTTTTTTTGTATCATGATTATGGGGCGACAGCACAAAAGCCCAAATTTTGCGCTTCGTGTTCCGCTTCTCGCTCGTCGTAAATTACGAAACAATAGCCCAAAACTCGAATCGATTCAGACTTATGTCTCTCTCTCTCTCTCTCTCTCTCTCTCTCCACGAGGACGTCACTCTTTTGAAACGTACACACACCTCTCGTTACTCATTTGTGCATTCCTAAATGGAAAGGCCCCACGACCCCAACGCCTTGCTGGCTCCTTTACCCTTTGTCCTCGGCCTCTGCTCGCTCTCGGACCTGCAGCAGCTGTCGCTCGTCTCACCCAGCGTATCGGCAGTGTGTGAACTCGAGTGGCGTCTGCGCACAATCGCGCGCTTTGGGGCGCTGCGCTTCGCCACGAGCCAATGGCGTCGCTGCTTTCTGCTGCGCTCGCGCTTCCAGTGCAGCGCCGTGGACCGCGTGACGGCGCGGGTGTACCTTATGAACGATCGGGGGGAAACGAGGTTTTTCACCACGGCGCGGGGCACCCCTCTACTGTGTTCACGCGAGCGCGCCGTGGTGTACAACCGGTGCAAGCGGATGTTTGACCTCTCCTTAAGAATAAATCGCTCCCTCCAGGACATCGCCACGCTCGTTCGCCTCGTCTCGGTCGACGAAGCACGTGGTCTATTGAACGAACACATTGGTCTCTTGGCCGCTGTAGCAGCGCTCAAGAGCTCACTGCAGTTCGAGAGCGACCTCTTTCAAGTGGTCCCAGCGCCCGTTCTGCTCGACACGAACGCACTCTTGAGACTGCGCCACCGGTTTGAAGCCGCCGAAGACGTTGCGTTCCTCCGGTCGTCAGTGCTTTTGATGCAAATTTGGGCCTCGATCGACGGACTCATTTATCGCCCGTTGGCGCCTCCGGCTGCCATTCAGTCGACGACGTTCAAGCAGAGGCAGCAGCCGAGCGGCGCAGACGGGGCGCACGTGGCAGAGTACGCGTCGATGAAGCTGCACGAGCTGTCGGGGCTGACCGTGCGCGTGGACGACGATACACTGCGGTACCGCCTGCAGGAGGACGCGCTGTGCGTCAATGCGCTCGTGAGCAACACGTACTTGCTCTACCTGTTCAATCCGCTGCAGTACCGTCCGCTCGAGTGGACGTTCGACGCACTGCTTCAAGTTGGCGACGCAACATATGCGCTGCCCGTGCAGCGCGAAGGTGTGGTGCTGAACGCGACGTCGTACGCACTGAGGATCTTTCTGTCGTACGGGAAGCTGCCCGACAAGTCGACAGCACTGTTGCCAACGGACGAAAGACCGATTGGCGACCACGAGCAAACGGATGGGGCAGCGGAAGGGACTGGTGCAGCGGCGGAAGACCCGATGCCTGGTGGTGCTAGGGAAGTGGAGAGCAGCAGGTCGCTGGGAATCCCGTATGACGGACAGCGCGAGGTTTTTGCGTTCCACTTGACGGCCACGAACCGCATGTCGAAGAAAACGTGCGTCGTGGCGTCCAAAGCGACGAGTCTGTCGCTAGGACCACCATTACAGCCATCACTACCACGGAATGAAGAGCCGATCGGTGGTCAACGTCTTGGACATCAGAGTTTCGAGGTACCGTCAACAAAGTCTGACGGCTCGGTACAAGGTGACGAAACGGATGGCAGTGCGAGCTCTGCAACCTCAAGGGGCGATACATTGGCGCTCGAGCGACACGTGCACCTCCCGTTCGATGCCATGATCTGCTACTGTTTTGCTCCAAGTCGGTGTCTCCAGTACGTGGAGTTTGCAATCGGTTTCGAGTCGTTGATGCATCTGCTTGGTGTTGCCAATTTCCTTTCAGACGCTCTGGTTGCTTGTTAGCTGGAGAAAGAGCCGAGATGGACGCATGTGAGGCGACAAGGACCACCTGCTTGGCAGTATTTATACGATCATGAAAACAACAATGACAAGCGTGTACTTGCGGTGAAATTGTACGCCCGCGGCCTCTTCCGAGTTTAGCTGTACTTTCGGGCGCGGAGAGCACGCTGGCGTCTGCTTCTCAACACGAAAAGGGCGATACCAATGGCTATCACGACAGCCGCGATACCGCCATATCGCTTCGCTTTCTTCCACACGCGCATCAAAATGCGTACCGGGATGGGGGGTGGATAATACGGCGCCACGGGGGGAGTGCGCTCTGGATGGCAAGTGTCGTACTCGATCAGCATACCCCTGTCGATGTTCATACCTCGATAGTGAATGCACACGCGTCCGTGCTCGCCCCCTTCGTCCGTAATGTCCATGACAGCGTACTGGCCTGATCCAGCAAACGCACCATGGCTGTAGGGTCCGCCCTTGATCGATCCAGGACGTCCCAACGCAGCAGCATGGAGCACCGTCAAGTTTCCCGGACTATGGCGGCCATCGTCCACTGCCAACATGTGTGCATCTCCACTCACGATGACAATGGGTACCCACTTGTTGAGGCCGTGGGCCTTGATATAATTCACCAGCTCCTGTTGCTCGTGCACGAATTGCCCCCACTTGCGCTCGTCATCGAGCCACGGCATGGTGTTCACCCAGACAATCAGTCGAATGCTCGGGTCATTCGTCGCACGCACGAGCTCGGACTTGAACCACGCCTTCTGCTGTTTGCCCAGCACGGTCTTGGTCGGCGCAGCAGGAGCTGTATTGGGCGTCCGCGCAGATCGCAGATCCGTGAGGAGATAGCGGACTCGACCGATCGTGAACGCCTGGTGCACGGTACTCGTTCGTGACCGGCCTCCGACCAGCGGGTAGTGCGGAACAGCTTCCCGATACGCTTGCACCGATGCGTTGCGACCCGGCGCAGTCGCGTCGCTATTGTCCGGACCAAAGTCGTGGTCGTCCCACATGTAGGCGAACGGTACGTCCATGGCCAGCATTGCTTGGCCCGCAGGTGAGGCAAAGATCGAGTCATAGCCGTCTCGAAAGGCCGCGACGTCGTTCACGATCAGGTTGTGGTAATGCAGATCGCCCGTGTGCACAAACAGCAGTGCGTCTTCGTGCCCAATGGCTTCAAACACCTGTCGACAACGATCGCAAGAGCATTACAGAGCTCATGAGTGCACCAACACGCGGAGCGTACCCCCCCCCTCAATAAGAATGAACCGTAACCACCGCACGACCGACTTCCAACAAGCACCACATGTCAGCGTACCCGCGGATCGGATCGTTCGTCCGCACAGGAGGCAAAGGCCACGCGGTAGTCGTACGCAGTGCCTTCGGCTTTGGGTGTCCGGAAGCGTCCGCTCTTGACGACGGCCCCTGACTCGAGCAACGTCAGTTCGTAGCGGTACTCGCGATCACGATGTGGGAGTGCCGACAGGGTACACTGCACAACGCGCGAGGGCTCGTCCGCCGATGCACTGCGCTCTTCGCCTGCACCCGCTTCGCCTCCGTCCACTGTACTGCACGTGGCGATCGCCGAGTGGGGTTTCTCGCCGTCGCGCAGCGCGGGGAACGCGTAGAGCACAAAGTCGGCCGGGGCACACGTGTACCCCTCGCGTACCCCACACTTGAACGTGATGGAGCGGGACGTCAACGCGCCGCTCCAAAGCCACAGCACATCGGTCGCGTGGCAAGCGCCGTCGGTCGTAGATGACGCAGCAGTTGGCGAGACGCGACAGGCGCTGGACAGCACACAGAGCGCTGCGAGAACGCGGCGCAGCTGCTGCTGCATGTTCGCTATGGATCTCTCTGGTCAAAAGGGTGCGACGACAGAGCCCTCAAGTTGCAACGTAACGTGCTCGCGGGGTATGTTATTCTTATGTGGAAGCTCGCAGTGTCAGCGGTTTGCTTTGTATAAAAAGCAATCGTGGCCCAAGAGCGATCACGTAGCAGCTACGCGTTTTTCTGTTGCCTCGATCGCAGTTGCAGGATCCATCGAAAAAAGCAGCACACACACGTGCAGCATACGCCTGCCTACCGACGGACCAGCAGTGCATCAAACGCACGTCGGTTCTGGTGAAAAAAAAGCAAAACTTGGCTACGGACCTAAGCGACAAAAAAGCGACCAAAAACCGGTAGCTGAGACATGGCTACATTGTGTGTGTACCCATGACGTGACGTTCATACGTGCTACGATACACTTACGCACCGTCTCAAGCTCAGGCTCCGCAATGCATTGATCGAGTTGGACGTGGAACTGGAACACGTGCTCAAGCGCTTCGGTCATGACGGTCAGACGCCGTCGAAGCTGTTGGAACTGCATCAAAGCAAAAACGAGTGTGAAACAACAACCGCCGGACCGATAGCGCAAGTGCGAGCGACAGTCTCCACAACTCACCGCTTGGCGCTCGACTGCAATGTCGTGTGCAGTCGCAGTGCGCTTCGTGGAAGCGTAGGGCCCACGTTTCAGATTGTCTACGCGCGAGATCTGAAGCTGAACACGTACTCGTCAGCTGGATGGACAATGCTGTGTCAACTTGTACGAAAAAGACCCACCTGCCGTTCGGCCATGTCAACCTCTTGCCGAAGCTGCTCACGCTCGTCCAGCTTGGCCTGTACACACTGCAATGTCAGTGTGTTGCGCAAGCGCGATACGAATCCATGAACGATGCACTGACCGCAAAGAGCTCGAGCTCTGCGAGCTTTCGACGGGTTTGCTTGGCCACCTTGTGCTCCAGGACGTTCTACACAGCAAGGAAAGGTAAGAAGAGGCTACAGGTGCTGCTGAAAGCCATCAACACGCGTACCTTCAGTTTTTCGATTGCTGCACAGCTCACGGATAGACTTGACGAGAGTTCCGGAAAAGGAGACGCCGGTGACTTGATCAGGTCCATGAACACTTCTTGCAAGCATGTCGTGCTCGAGTGCAGCTGGTCAAGTCCACAGAGAAGTTGATCGCGGTGCTCTGCGACGCTATGCAGGTGCTCTTGCAGCCTACTGAATCCTGCCTTCAGCCGCTCGTAGCGCGCCTCACCTACTTCAGCCGTGGTGAGCGTCGCGACTGCTCCACTCCCGCCAACTTTGCCACGAACGTTTCGATGCAGCTTGCGCACAGCATCGAGGACGGATCGTGGAAGGGTTGCTGCACTGCGAGTCTTCGTTTTCCTACTGGCCATCACAGCACAACCTCCATCGTCAAGACTTGCGTCGTGTTTGTCCTCGATATGTCGGGCAGCCATGACATTGTCAACGTGGAGGTGTGCGAGGCTCAGCAACTGCTCGATTCCAGCTTGCGACGCCATCGGTTGGATATTTGCTGCAGACAGGGACGTCACTGCTTGACTGTCGAGCGACGTAACAGCTTCATACTGCCTACGTCCTGGGGACGCCATGACTGAAAGTGACGACGGCATACGATTGCTTCTCATCTCTACCGGTTTGGAACTGCGGGATGTCAACAACGACAAGCGTCCAAGCGAGAATAAGAAGACAGAGCTCATTAGCGGTTGGCTTGGCAACGACAGCACTCGTACCTGGCGTTTGGCATGGCCCACCCGACAAGACGGCTTATGTGCAAAACCCATCCAGAAACGCGAAATGCGGCGCCACTTCGTCGACTGGGAGATGCAGCTGCTGGGCGAGAACCTCAGTCTTTCGCTTGCTGGAGGCATTTCGCGACCCATTCATCCCGTTCGTCAATGACAGGCGGCGAAAAGTATCCGCGTGATCGAGACACCAGCTCTGGGCCTTACTCGCGATGTTCCGCATTTCTTGGCGACTGCGTTCGATAGCCTCTGCTGTCCGTGGCTGTCGATCCTGGCTCAGTCGCACACCCGTTTGCTCTCTCGGCGACAAGCAGTTCCTCTTGATGAACGAATGCTCTAGCAGAATCGCCGCAGGAGGTCGATGCATCGGGTTCTTCTGTAAGCACTGTTCCAAGAAATCGCAAAGCTCCGGGGAGAATCGATCGCCATAGTCTCGAAGTCGCGGCGAGGGCTGCTCTTGCACAGCTTGTACAACACCCCAGTAGCCTTCTTTTGCCGGAACAGGTAGCTTTCCAATGGCGCAAGCCATGATCGCGAGTCCGAACGACCAGAGATCGGAGGGGTACGAGTACATGCCTCCGCTGATCCTTTCAGGCGCCATGTACCTGGTAGGAGTTTGCAATGTCAGCTCGGATGCAGCTCGATCGATACAAGCATAGCCAGATTGACGTACAAGAGCGTGCCTGTAAACGTTGTCGCCTTGGCCAAGGTGCTCTCGAGGTCGCGAGAGATCCCGAAGTCCGATATCTACAGTTCAATCAAAAGGTCAAGCATTTGTTACACATGATGGCATAACAACAGAGCAGGACGCTCGACACGGTGCTCACCTTGACTTGACCTTGGTGATTAATGAGCATGTTGCTGAGCTTAATGTCTCGGTGCAACTGGTGGTGCTCATGCAAAAACGCTAGTCCTTTCAACCCGCACGCAGCAACATTTGCGATCTCCTTTTCCGACAAGCAGCCTTCTTTTCCTCCATCACCTTTGGTAGCAGACTGCACGTAGTCTTCCAGCGATCCTCCATCCATGTACTCCAAGACGATCGAGACAGAACCCAGCTCTGGGTTGGTGTACGCGTCGTAGAAAACAACAAGCTCTTCGCATGCTGCTTGAGAAACAGACGAGCTTGCCGAGGAAGCAGATGGGGAGGTGGCAGTTGCGAGCGGCACGAAGTTAATATACAGCGACTTGAGTTCGCGCACCATTTGGTGACGCTTCTTCTGATCGTACACGCGAATGACCTTTACAGCCACCAGGATGAACGTTGGCATGTATAGTGCCTTATAGACCTTGCCACCAGCTCCGTGACCAAGCTCCTCGAGCATCAGCAAGCAGTCTTTCGTACTGATTGCATCTGTGCTGCTGGATCCAAACTTTTTGCCGCTCGCTTGGCACTGCTTTGAGCTTGCAAAAGGCACATTAGCAATACCGCGTGTCTGTCATCCGCAAAAGTTAGTACAAGGGTATCAGTCGATCAGCTGTGAATATCCTTAAGCGTCTCACATCGATCTCGAAGCCTTGTGTCTGCAGCGTGCCCGTTGCAGAGAAATCAAAAGAAGCTGCCACCGTCTTCGCGTCATGTTTGACCTGTGCAAGATCCAGTCCCAACATCTGTCGGCCGCCACGACCTCTTGCTACAACGCCAGCTGCATCATCTTCGCAGTAACCTCCATCCACGTCGATCTTCAGTGGCTTCAGTCCAACAGAGCTTAGACCCAATGCACGTCGTGGAGGTGCTGTCACCTCTACAGTCTCTACATTGACCCGGACATCAATGCCAATGGGACGTCTAGAGACGCGCGAGAGACGAAGCGGTGCCAAAGGCATTGCTTCAGATGCGGTCTTACTCGGGCGAGGCGAAAGCTCTTCTGCCCGCTGCAGTTTAAGCACTTCTCGCTGCAGTTTCTTCTTATGGCCGCGACTGACCCCCGCAGCGGCCTCCAAGAACGTATCTACACCCTGCGACGACTGCAACGTCGCTCCTGTGACCTGTTGTCGCTGTGCTTCGTCAACAAACAGTCCCAACTCATGAGCGGTTAGCCAGTCGCACACGTCGCAGGTGTTCCATTCCGCAACGTCGCGAGTCGGACGTGGCGCAGCGCCCACAATTTCACCTTTGGGGGACTGAAGTCGTGACATGTGCTGCCGTTCGTGAAATTGCAAGTTCCCTTTTCGATGTCGGTGCGTGTCGCAGGTGGCACAGTACACGAGGCCGCAGTCGTGGCAGACCCATTCTGCGCCTTTGCGCTCGCACTCGTCACAGCGCTTCGACGCGACTGACGTTGCACATGAACTGTCCGACGGAGTGTCCGGTGGACGTATTGTCACGACTTTGTCCGTCTTCACGTCCGCGTTGTGGGCGCACGCGGCAGTGGCCGCGCGAGGGGTTTTCTTCATGTCCAAACAGTGCGATATCTTTTGGTCGACGGACTCTCAGAACAACTAAACAATAGCAAAACAAACCATTTGGTCTCTTTGACCCGCGCGCGAGTGCTACAGAAAAGGGCCAACTTTTAAACTCGATTGATTGGGTCAGACGACAGAAGCAGCTGCGGCCAAAGAAAGAGATCGAGGCGATAGAAACGATATAAAACGTACAGCGACCGTTTGCACGGGTTACAAGAACAGAGCACACCAGACGCGAACCCATATGGTATCTTCAACGGCCGCCGGGTTTATGCACCAAAGATACTTTTTCTTTGGGATCCCGACAGCGCAGGCAAATAATTAAAACATATATAGAACACCACCGCACGGTTGAAGAAAAAAACGCAGAAATAGAACGACTACATTAAGAACGTTCTCGGAATTTCGAAGCGTGCGCTTGTCAACCCATCTCGCCCTTCTGCTTCCGCAACTCCTTCGGTCGAACGGGTCCGTCATGTTACTTCTCTCTGTCGCCGCGACGATTCCCCGGCCGCCTGCAGCCACCGACGACATGTTCCAGGACGCGTCGACTTGCGCCTCGTCTCCTCGACCGCGTCGCGAAGTCTATGCGCTTCTCGGCGCTGTGCTGCTCGCGCTCGTGCTCCTGTCGTTCGCGCTGGCGAATACCGTCGCGTGGTACCGTCAATTACGTCGGACCGACCGTATCCAGCGTAAAACCGACCAAGTAGCCGCTAAATCGGAGACGATTAACCGACGCACAGCGCCGGCGCCCGTACCAGTCACGATCTTAACTGGCTTTTTAGGGGCTGGGAAGACCACGTTATTGAACCGGCTCTTGCTGGCCGAGAAGGCCCTGTTGCTGCCGTGTCGCAACATTTTGGTCCTGGAGAACGAGCTGGGCGCTGTGAGCATCGACCACGCGCTGCTTGAGACGGGCACGAAGCTCCAGGACACGGACCGAAGCAGTATCTACGTGCTCAAGAATGGCTGCATGTGCTGCTGCCTCGCGCCGGGCGGCAAAGGCACGGGCGGCGACGAGCTCGAGCGCATTTTGGACTACCTATTGAACCTCGCGGACGAGCAGCGGTTTGAGTATCTGATTGTGGAGACCTCTGGACTTGCGGACCCGGGACCGATTATTGAAACGTTTTTGAAACTGCGTGCGTCGCGGTTCCGACTGGATGCCGTGGTGACGATCGTCGACGTGAAAGCGACGCAGCGGTATTGGCACGAGGCGGAAAAGCGGTTTGTGTTTCCGATCGAGTTGCAGCGCCAGTTGCTGTACGCGGATGTGATCGTGATGAATAAACTGGATATGGCGACCAAAGAAGAGTATGCGAGATTGGAGGCGGCTCAGATGGCGATGAACCAAGAAGCTACAGTTTGTAGCTGCATTGACGCGGACGTCGATGTGACCAAGATCTTGAATGTCAAGACGTTTGACGCCGTGCGGTTCAAGGCGCAGAGCACATCTGCTACGGAACAAGGCAGTGCAGGTGTGCAGACGCGAGGACTGCATACAGGGGGCATCATGACGGTGCACTTTGAGGTGGAACGCGAGGTGGACATTGCTGCGTTTGGCGAGTGGCTTTCGGATGTGGTTACGCAGTATGTGAAAGGAGCTGACGTGCTGCGAGTGAAGGGCATTCTCGCTGTCACGGGAGATGCGCGAGACCGGCGCTGTGTTGTGCAGGGAGTGCTGGACACGTACACGATCGCGCCTGGATCGGTGTGGGAGGCTGGCGAGCAGCGCATGTCCCGTCTTGTGCTCATTGGTCAGGGTTTCGACCGGGCTGAGCTTGAGCGTGGCTTCCACAGTTGTCTGGTGGGAAATGGCAGCAACAATGCGGACGACGGGTTGGAGCAAGAGGACAAGGGCGCAGTCTGAAGACGAAATTCGTGGTCACGCGTTGATGTTCGGTGGGTAAGAAAAGCAGGTACGAGACGTGGTGCCGCGTCTCAAGAAGAAGAAGAAGAAGAAGAAGTTGAGGCCAAGTGCTGTTTTGCGATTATTAATGTGAGCGTTTTCCTCACCCGCGCGCTTGTAACCGATACACAGTCTGCATCAGCGCTCACGTATGTGCTCAGAATGTGACAGACGGACCGCACGACGCACTTCTCACGGATCCATTCCACGCTCACGCAACTGCGATGTCTTTGTTGACTTCGTCTCAGGTCCCGGCCAGTGATTCCTACGCGGTGAGGTCAAACTGCTTGATGAAACCCCTGAGCGCCTCGTGAATTTCGTCATCAAACGGCTGCGACCGCATGCGAGCCGTCCACGCACACACCTTCGGATACTTCGACAAGTTGTAGCCCATCACCTCGAGCTGGTCGATCTCGCAGTACGCCGTGTAGTCGGCGATGGTCGGGAAGTCAGTCTGCGCGACGTACTCCTTGACCAAGAGCTTCTCGAGCAGGCCAAACACCTTCTCAATGAGCGCGTCTTTCTTCTCGAGTGCAGCCAAATCTTCGGGCGAAGCGGTCTTGAGCTTCTTGGCGAACTCGGGACGCAGCAAGTTGATCGTGAAGAGCCGCGTGTTGGTGTGGTGCCAGTGCAAGAACTCATTGATCTTCGCGCGCACCTTGAGCTCCTTCGGGTACAAGTCGTCTGGGCCAGTCCAGTCGTACTTGTCACACAAGTACTGCAGGATGGCCATGCCTTCCGAAAGCACAAAGTCGTCGTCTTTGATGACTGGCACCAGACCATTGGGGTTCATGGCGTGAAACTCGTCCGACTTGATAAAGTCCGTGCCCGGGTTCACCGTCACGAGGTCATAGTCCACTCCCTTCGCCTTGAGCACCCACGCCACGGAACGCGACGGTTGACTGACGAGGTTGGCGTAAAGCGTGAGAGGCATGACGGTCCAGTGGTGTCTGAGCTGGAGATGGCAAATTCAGGAATGAGGTCCGCACACCCACTTTCTCGCTCGTGGCGATTATCTCCAGTTCTGGCGAAGCGCAGCAGACCATGAGCGGTTACGGAATTCTTTGCGATCAGAGCCGCCCGAAGAGACATCGATGCAGTAACGGCGACGCGGGTGAAGGATGCTCAACAGCATCTCGTCTCATTATAGCACAGGGCGATAGTGGGTGAGCGAGCGGCACCCCGTTTCATCGTGAAACGGTCGCGTGAAACGCACGCTGCAAGCTGATCAAGATGTGCTTCGTTCAGCTGCAGTCCTCTGCCATCGAACTCATCTCTGCCGCTCGTCCATGGACTACAGCTCGATCGTGTTTTTGACTCGAGCACGCAACCCAGCGTCTTGCAAGAAATCGTCGAGGTCTTTGCGCACGTCGTCGTGGAATGGAAGTTGCTGGCAAGGTACACAAACACAGTCGAGCATGCGTCCGGCAGTCAGTACCAGTGCTGCAACAAACAACTGCCTGCGCGGCACGACAGCAATAAACGGGTCAGCGAACCTTCATCCGTGCGATCCAGGCGGCCACTCGTTTATACTTGGCAAAGTCGTAGCCCATCATTTCCAGCTGATCGATCTCACAGTACGCTGCGTAGTCAGCCACCGTTGGTGCATCAGTGTGAGCGACGTAGTCGTGATCGAGGAGGAACGACTCCAGCAGCGTCATCTCCTGCTCAATAAGTGCATCTGCGTTGTCCAGATGTGCTACATCGGCAGGCGAAGCCTTCTTCGTTGCCTTGGCCACGGCTGGACGCACGATCTGCGTTGTGAACAAGCGCGTATTGGTGTGGTGCCAGTGCAGGAATTCGTCCACCTTGGCACGTATCTGCATGTCAACTGGGCACAAGTCCGTCCAGCCAAACTTCACGGCGACGTACGTCAGGATGGCGTTGCTACAAACAGCAGAGCCAATTGCCAGTTAGTTGTCGGCACCGCGTCTGGCACTCATGATGCATCGCAGTCAAACGTGCAGTGAACAGTGAGCGTACCCTTCAAAGAGCAAAAAGTCATTGTCGCGGAGCACGGGCACGAGCGCGTTGGGGTTCCACGACTTGAACTGGTCCGACTTGATGAGCTTACCGCCAAATTCCACGTGCACGAACTCGTACTCAACGCCTTTGACCTTCAACACCCATGCAACTGCCATCCGCGACGAGCATCAGACGTTAGACGATACAAACCCCACACACTGCATCAGCCGAACAAACGTTGTCGTTCACTTCGTACCTGCGCGACTGGGCTGACTCACCATATTGGCGTACAGTTTGAGCGATTTCGTCGCAGATGATGGCAAAGCCGCCACAACATCATCGTTCTCACTAGCTGCTGCTGCGGTCGGAGCTTTGTTGTCATCACTGGTTGCTGCTGTTGCTGTTGACGCATCAATATCATCCCTGGCTGCTGCTGCGGTCGGAGAGTCGTGATCATCACTAGCTGCTGCTGTTGTTGTTGCTGGTGCTGCTGCTGTTGTTGAGCTTTTGTTGGCCCGACGTGCGAATCGGTCTCGCGTCGCACTTGCAATGGCGTACGGTGTCAACAAGCTCCAACCTGCCATGACGGAGACCACTACGCTTCGGTCAACGAACGAGTCAGTGAGTTGTAGTGCTTCGCGCAGACGAATTGGATTGTGGCGCTCGCCTGCACAGGTCTCTTCCCATTCGGTCGTGACGGAGCGAGGCACCGCAATCTCATCATTACAGCGTCATTCTTCTTGGCAGATGGCCGTTGCCAGCTGCAAAGGTCTTTCAGCACACCACCACACATACCAAGCAACAGTCGGTGATAATGAACACAACGGTGCATGCCAAGTGAAGACTGTCTTGCTTACCATCGCCGCTACAGGTCCCTACGACGAGTCGTCTGTCTAGCGTTTCCACGTTGCACTCTTCGATTCTGACAGCTCGAATGGAAACAGCGGTGCGCGCGGAACGACCGAGAGGCCACGACACGTGTGCACAGAGATCTTGCCGCGGTTCAGCGTCCGTTGCGATGCTGTAGTGCCATCGAGGTCCATGGCTGTCACGGAGAGCCACCCAAAGCCTGGCAACTCGAGCTCTACTACAGTCGTGCGCTTGGGCTTCTTGTGCTTGGACTTCGTCAGCACACTGTCGAGCACGTAGTCCTTCAAGTAGACATTCTGCGACTGCATGAGCGGACCAGTGAAACTCAAGGCGTCGAGACCACGTGGCGGTGAGAGAATCCCACCGGCGTGCTTGATGAACGTGTCTTCGGCGCCTGTCATCAAGCAAAAGGTCGTGATGCAAGGTATAGCACACGTTAGACCCACGCACGTGTACAAGTGCTAGAGCAAACTTACGTTCAGTGCTGGTGAGGTGGCCAGGCAGCACACCATACCACGATAACAGCAGCGTGTCCTTCTTGCCGTCACTTTCAGCCGCCTCATAGTCAAAACGCACGAGAGCACCGAGAAATAAACTGCGGCCTGGACGCACACGATACGTCGTGACCTGGACACAGAAGGCAAAGCACAAGGCAAGTTAGCATGGTTCATCCTATCCGGATCGTTATCGAGTAGTTGATGAGGTAAAATGCATGACGTGCCGGTAATTGCTTTGACGGAAACACAGTCTTCAGTTTGGTAGCGCCGTCGAGTGCAAGCACTTCGACGAGCTTCTGCCGCTTTGTGTCAGTAATCAGCCCGGGGGTGTCCAGGACGTTGAACGCTTCATTGCGCACCATGACTGGCACGTACTGGACGGCCAAAGTCGTGCCTGGAAGCGGCGACGTGGTCATCTCTCGATCTTCCTCTGCACTCGTCTCGATCATCTCTGGGTCCTCGCCTGGCGCAACGTAAAGCTCGCCATATGGAGTCGTAACAGTCGTCTCGCCAGATACTGACGCTCCTTTCTCGTCTTCAGCATTTGCTTCCTCGAGCAAACTGTCGTCCATGTTGAGCATCCTGGCTGTCTCTTCGTCCTCCAGCTCGGACAAGGACACTTCCGTCATCTTCATGTACTTGCGATGGTTGTGCTGCCACTTGCGATCGACCAAGTGCGAAAGAAACGAGTTCAGGAACGTCGACTTGCCCACGTTAGCAGCACCTACGACACATATATCGCGACCCTGGCGAAACTTGGCCACGTCTTCTACAACTTCTTTCATGCCGATCTTCTTCATTGCACTGATCAGGTAGATAGACAGCACATTGTCAATCCCAGCTTTCCTGTGACCGCGCGATCGACACACACACACATCCATATCAGTCACAGATGATAGTCTTCATCCTTTTGCCTTTCTCCTCCGTCGCAGCAACACAACATGAAGCATCAGCGCTTACACGGCCTCCTGCTTGATCCTCCTCATCAGCCGTCGAATGCCCGACTTGGTCGGCACCAGGTCGCCCTTGTTCACCACGAGCATCACTGGTTTGTTCCCAAACACGTGACGTGCTTTGGGCAACAAACTTCCCGAAATGTCGAGAATGTCCACGAGCTGAATCATGAGCATATCTTGACTCCGGAGCTCCAGCACGCGCTTCTCGTACTCAGTGTACGGCATCTTCGCATCAGAAATCTTCCCATACTGCGTCATCTGGAAACAGCGCTCGCAGCGCAGTCGCTTGAGGTCTTTCAAGTCCTGCACGTTGTGCAGGAGCTGCTTGGGAAAGTATCCAATGCCCTTAGGCTCTTCGTACTGCAGCGCAATGCCGCAGCCACAGCACGTCCACTGCTCCATGAGCGACACGTGGTTCAAGATCTGGTCGACGGTCACTTGTGGCGCCGTTGCCGTCGGTAGTGCATCTCGTGGCCGCCGATCGAGTGGCTCAGGTGCTCGAGACGACGCAGTGGACGAGCCATTGCGGCGGCGAGAGAGCGCGTTGATAGACGTGTGACCACTCGATGGGTGCAGGAGATGCAGAGCAGTGTATGGACGAGCGGCTGTGCGTGGAGACGGCGCGAAGAAGCCACGCGAGCTGCGGCAGAGCAGCGACCGGAGGGACAGCATGTTGTGGCCAGTCGATGGCGTGGTGCAATTTGGTGTGTCGATGATGTGGCACTGGTGTGGACACTCACGTTGCAAGGGACGACGGCCTTGTTGACGTGTATACGCACGTATACGGACCGAGTAGCAAACGGTTTGTTGTGGATGGTGAGCGTCGAGGTTTTTTCGCATGTTGCGATGTCCAAGTTTTATTTTAAATGTTAGACCAATTTTGAAACTGACAGAGCCATCTCACAAGGTCTATCGGAACACTGATTGTGATCATTAAGGGCCATTTGATGGGATCTCGTTGACGTTGCTGAGGTAGCAATATATGTCATTTACTGCAGCGACCGAACGCGAGAAGCGAAGTGCTGTTAGGTCTGGTGTTTGGAGCAATGGCAGACATTGCTACTCAGGAACATCGAAGTGCTATCAGAAAGCGATATGATTGGCACTTTTGTCAGCGAAGAATGCGAGCGACAGGTACACCGGGAAGTGTAGGGTCGTCACTTGATGGTTCGCATGTTCATTGCAAAAAATGCGAAATGCAAAAGGGACCTCGCGATCGGTCACAGCAGAAGTTGGTAGAAGTAGTTTGCCGCTCTCTAGTCTATGTGTGATCAGGACTTGCTAATTTTGCAGTGAGACTCGGAGGTGGACCATGTGTCTCCAAGTTTAGCTGCACGAGTACAACATGTGGCCAAACGACACATCGCGCGGCGTGGCACAGCTACGATCACATCTGGCTTGTGTCGCGATTTTGAGTTGATGCAAACAGAACGAGTTCATGATGACATCGTAAACAGAGATGAATGTGATATAGGTAGGTCGATCATCAGTCTTCTTGAAATGTGCATGTGCATCCACGAAAGGCTTTTTGTAGTGGCTGCGAGACGAACTCGACCTGTATGGCTGCGAATAGTAAGCATACGTTTGGTGCTGACGTGCTCTAGAAGGCGGCAAAAATGTATCCATACCGACATCCAGGAAACGTATGGTAGGATCTGCACCATACCGTAATGACGACCATAAGCTTTCGAAAAAGGCAAGAACGCAACCAGCGATGCCACGAGGTCTACGCGACACTGAGGCATAGAAGAGTATATCATACCTTACACGAGAACGAAGCTAAAGGCACATCCGTGAGTGCAATATAAGCGGCGCAACTTCTACCGGATGACGCAGCTTCATCGGGAACAGCATTCCCTGGTAATTTGTGTGACACGAAAAGACGCAGCACCGATCCATCATGTTTGACGCATCTGGTCGTAGACAGATAGCGACATATGTGGTAAAATGGACAAAGACAGACAAAGAACACGTTTGTCATGAATGGACCATCTTCGAGTTGTTGGTTCCTGACCTCGTTAGAATGGATGCGCTATCTGCTTGCGTACTCTCGCACTGGTCGTTCCGTGATCGATGCGGCGTGACCATCTCTGCTACCAGCACATCGCGTCATTACACTCGACTTCTTGTACGCAGACTGCAAGCTGGGAGAAGAACGACGGCTGTACACATAATCCGTAGTCGGACGTGGGTGGCTCTTGGGGATATCACTTGCAAAAGTACCGTATCACGAGGCATCATCTGGTTGTGTCTGTGAGTGATGTGTGCACCCACCACTGCTCGAGACATGTCTCGCATTCCTCGATCCTGACAAGCGACTTGTGAAGTCAGAACGCTTTTCACTCCCTCAACCTCACGCCACTTCCACACCTCTCCCATGGACCTGTCCGAGATTCCGTTTAACACGCCAATATTCATCCACTCGATCCGCATGCAGACCAATCTGTAGAACCCTCTCGGATCCAAGAAAGCGCGTTGCCTAACCAACCATCGGGACATGTACGAGCACATCATTTTGCACCGTGTGCGCGACGACAAGGTCGCTATCCAGTCTCGACGCAATGGTCGCTTCCTGCGAGTTCGCCCGTCTGGATTATGTATATTCGACCTTACGGAACATGGTTACTGGGATCTCTTTACCATGGAGACGAACGCGGAGTGCTCTCTTTAATTTGTGTCGTGCCACACGGGAAAGTTTCTCGAGTGTGGCAGAAATGGTGTTCAGTGTACAGATCAAAGTTATGGAAATTTGCGAGCGTAGAAGATTATAGGGCCTCGCATCTCTGCTACCATCACTCCGATACAGCGTCATGCATCAAATCAACGGTTCGTCCTAGCCCATAAGGACTGTCTGAACTTGGTCGTGGAGCTTGCAAAGTGTGGCAAAACACCGGACGAGATCGAGCAGATTGTGACGAGACTGTTTGACGGTCCAGCTGATCTTTATGCTTCAAGCTCGACGGTCGCCGTCCCAGTGGCAAAAGAGTAGACGCGATCACCGCGCGCGTACGAAGACTTGGATCACCGCGCGCGTACTTGCGCTCCAAGTCTTTGGTCAACAGTCTGTGGTCAATGGTTAGTCGTTGGTTAACATTGAGCAGTCAGACAGACAGTTAAGATAATAACCATCGCGATTCGTGTCAGCTCTCATATGGGAGTCCCCACGTCAATGGAGCTCGTCGTGAACTGTGTCAGAAGGACACTGACGCGAGAATATGTGAGTCGACTACGTAGTATATGGCCATGACGACATCCAAATTCAATCGCCTTTCGCTGGAGAACGCTTCCAGCTGGTGCATGGAGTTTGCAACATCGTCTTCCATGCGCCTGGTTTGTAGTAGCAGCGGCTAATGCAAAGTGTCGACGAGTGGTCGCTCTGATAGCGAGGAAAGCCTATTGGAACAAGACCGGTGTTTCCATCAGGTTGATCATCCATCGCAGTCACGAAGTCCTTGACACCACTTCCTACGAGGGCATCACGGGAGTGACAATATATTCGACAAGTGTATTGTCCCGTGATGCACTCGTGATATCCGGCCCAACCATCAACATTGATGAGGTGTACGCAATCGATGCGGCCTGACCATCTCTGATATCATCCATTGCGTCCTTCCACTCGCCTGCTTGTGCCGCAAATAACTTGAGGCCTGACACATTCAAGTTGCTGGAAAGCTGCTCTACGAGATTGGCATGTATGTGTTTGACATCTCACGTTACCACAGGCAAAGGAACTTTGTGCAGCTGTCTTGATGAGAAGAGGAAACGTGGTGTGTAAGCAAACCGTTCATCAGAATCCTTACTTCCATTGTTTGTGCATCGACAGCGTGAGACTTGCAAATTGTTTCTGAGGCAACTTCGAACTGATGTCTCTGAATTACGGTGCGTTGTATCCATGCTTAGTACTGCCATGTGACACCACGCCTTTGGTTTGCAGAAGGGCCATCAATTCTGTAAGGCTACGTGATGGACTTGCAGTGATAGTAAACAGAGAGAATAAATGAAGGAATGAAGGAACGCAGGCGGCACCGGACGTCGTCCTTACTTGGGCCTCGCTTCATCGCAATCTGCCAGCCATGTCGACGGCCGTTTGTCCGTGCAATGGTCAACCCACATAAGTCATGGCTACCAATTATGTTATGGACGTATAGATAGTAAGCATTGGACTGATCGGAAAGCAAGTACGGCCCCGTTGTTACATCATTCGTGAGGATTAGCACAAGTGTGGTGTTTCCTTTGCTTAACAGAGTGCGGTCAGACTGGATACTCACATCTCTATGTAGAGCTACCGCAACATCATTCAAGTTGAAATACCGAATTTGGAAGAAGAGACTATGGGAGTTCTGCACAGAGAGCAGGCACGACTAACGAGGAAAGAAATAATACGTACGCAATACCTGAGGGTTATAAGCAACAATCACCCACGACAAACTGGGTATTGCCCTCACTATAGACGCTGCCGACAAATGTCGAGGGGGAAGAAAATGACATTGCGCTAATTATGACAGGTCGACGCGACCTTCGACAAGAAGACACTGAGGTAAACTTATTGACTACGATGATGCAAGCTAGGTAGCATATCATTCCAATGACTTCTGTAATACATCGACCGCGATCAGTGTATCTCAATGACAGAAACACGGATACCGCAATTTGACATGTTTGAGCCGTTGGTTTGCGACTGCACTGGAATCGATGGGGCTTGCGTCAGATTCTTGCCGACCGTTCCCGCGAAACGTCTCACTCTGGTGGGATGGCGCATATCATCTATGAGACTGGTATCGTAATTTCAATTTCGACTCGTTACCGCATTGACGAGACCGTTGGAGGTGACCGCAACGTCAGTATTTTCACTCAGATCGTTTGTACTACCGTCAGTCTTGGCATCAGGCTCGTTATGCACATTACAACGGCATCATCGAGTTTCTCTGCAATAGCTTTGTCTACCGCTTTTTATACGAAAAGATCTTGAATAGCTCCTGGCGAGTGATCACTAAATCAAAACGCATTTTACTCCCTCAACCTCGCACGCTGCTACCACATCTCTACCATGGACCTGTCCGATATTCCATTCGACACGCCGATCGTCATGCAATCCCTTCACACGCAGAAGAATTTGCAGAACCCTCCCGGATCCAAGATAGCCCGTTGCGTGACCGACAATCGGGACATGTACGAGCACGTCATCTTGCACCGTGTGCGCGACGATAAGGTCGCTATCCA
This sequence comes from Hyaloperonospora parasitica, assembly GCA_029452305.1. Classification (NCBI taxonomy): domain Eukaryota; phylum Oomycota; class Peronosporomycetes; order Peronosporales; family Peronosporaceae; genus Hyaloperonospora; species Hyaloperonospora parasitica. Next base: position 29,566 of record JAPPWB010000131.1, read on the forward strand.
GTCTCGACGCAACGGCCGCTTCCTACAAGTTCGTACGTGCGGGGAATGCGTGTTCGACCCTACGGAACCTGGTGACTGGGAACTCTTTACCATGGAGACGAACGCGGAGTGCTCTCTCTACTTTGTGTCGTGCCACACGGGAAAGGTCCTCCAGTGTGCTGACAACGGCATCGTTCAGTGTGCCAATCAGCTGCGGGAGTATTGGGAAGCGTGGAGGATTGTCGAGCCCCGCACCAGTGCTACCATCAGTCCGATGAAGGAGAATGCATCGAATCCACGCTACGCCTTAGCGGATACGGAACGCCAGCACGTGGTCGTGGAGCTTGCAAAGTGTGGCAAAACACCGGACGAGATCGAGCAGATTGTGACGAGACTGTTTGACGGTCCAGCTGATCTTTATGCTTCAAGCTCGACGGTGGCCGTCCCAGTGGCAAAAGAGTAGACGCGATCACCGCGCGCGTACTAAGACTTGGATCACCGCGCGCGTATCTGCGCTCCAAGTCATTGGTCAACAGTCTGTGGTCAATGGTTAGTCGTTGGTTAACATTGAGCATTCAGACAGACAGTTAAGATAATAACCACCGCGATTCGTGTCAGCTCACACATGGGGGTCCTCACGTCAATGGAGTTCGTCGTGAACTGTGTCGGGAAGACACCGACGCGAGAATATGTGAGTCGACCACGTAGTATATGGCCATGACGACATCCAAATTCAATCGCTTTTCGCTGGAGAACGCTTCCAGCTGGTGCATGGAGTTTGCAACATCGTCTTCCATGCGCCTGGTTTGTAGTAGCAGCGGCTAATGCAAAGTGTCAACGAGTGGTCGCTCTGATAGCGAAGAAAGCCTATTGGAACAAGACAAGACCGGTGTTTCCACCAGGTTGATCATCCATCGCAGTCACGAAGTCCTTGACACCACTTCCTACGAGGGCATCACGGGAGTGACAATACACCCGACGCATCATTATCAATACATCCGGCCCAACCACCAACATTGATGAGGTGTACGCAATCGATGCGGCCTGACCATCTCTGATATCATCCATTGCGTCCTTCCACTCGCCTGCTTGTGCCGCAAATAACTTGAGGCCTGACACATTCAAGTTGCTGGAAAGCTGCTCAACGCGATTGCCATGTATGTGTTTGACATCTCACGTTATCACAGGCAAAGGAACTTTGTGGAGCTGTCTTGATCTGAAGAGGAAGCGTGGGGTGTAAGCAAACCGCCCATCAGACTCCTTACTTCCATTGTTTGTGCATCGACAGCGTGAGACTTGCAAATTGTTTCTGAGGCAACTTCGAACTGATGTCTCTGAATTACGGTGCGTTGTATCCATGCTTAGTACTGCCATGTGACACCACGCCTTTGGTTTGCAGAAGGGCCATCAATTCTGTAAGGCTACGTGATGGACTTGCAGTGATAGTAAACAGAGAGAATAAATGAAGGAATGAAGGAACGCAGGCGGCACCGGACGTCGTCCTTACTTGGGCCTCGCTTCATCGCAATCTGCCAGCCATGTCGACGGCCGTTTGTCCGTGCAATGGTCAACCCACATAAGTCATGGCTACCAATTATGTTATGGACGTATAGATAGTAAGCATTGGACTGATCGGAAAGCAAGTACGGCCCCGTTGTTACATCATTCGTGAGGATTAGCACAAGTGTGGTGTTTCCTTTGCTTAACAGAGTGCGGTCAGACTGGATACTCACATCTCTATGTAGAGCTACCGCAACATCATTCAAGTTGAAATACCGAATTTGGAAGAAGAGACTATGGGAGTTCTGCACAGAGAGCAGGCACGACTAACGAGGAAAGAAATAATACGTACGCAATACCTGAGGGTTATAAGCAACAATCACCCACGACAAACTGGGTATTGCCCTCACTATAGACGCTGCCGACAAATGTCGAGGGGGAAGAAAATGACATTGCGCTAATTATGACAGGTCGACGCGACCTTCGACAAGAAGACACTGAGGTAAACTTATTGACTACGATGATGCAAGCTAGGTAGCATATCATTCCAATGACTTCTGTAATACATCGACCGCGATCAGTGTATCTCAATGACAGAAACACGGATACCGCAATTTGACATGTTTGAGCCGTTGGTTTGCGACTGCACTGGAATCGATGGGGCTTGCGTCAGATTCTTGCCGACCGTTCCCGCGAAACGTCTCACTCTGGTGGGATGGCGCATATCATCTATGAGACTGGTATCGTAATTTCAATTTCGACTCGTTACCGCATTGACGAGACCGTTGGAGGTGACCGCAACGTCAGTATTTTCACTCAGATCGTTTGTACTACCGTCAGTCTTGGCATCAGGCTCGTTATGCACATTACAACGGCATCATCGAGTTTCTCTGCAATAGCTTTGTCTACCGCTTTTTATACGAAAAGATCTTGAATAGCTCCTGGCGAGTGATCACTAAATCAAAACGCATTTTACTCCCTCAACCTCGCACGCTGCTACCACATCTCTACCATGGACCTGTCCGATATTCCATTCGACACGCCGATCGTCATGCAATCCCTTCACACGCAGAAGAATTTGCAGAACCCTCCCGGATCCAAGATAGCCCGTTGCGTGACCGACAATCGGGACATGTACGAGCACGTCATCTTGCACCGCGTGCGCGACGATAAGGTCGCTATCCAGTCTCGACGCAACGGCCGCTTCCTACAAGTTCGTACGTGCGGGGAATGCGTGTTCGACCCTACGGAACCTGGTGACTGGAATCTCTTTACCATGGAGACGAACGCGGAGTGCTCTCTCTACTTTGTGTCGTGCCACACGGGAAAGGTCCTCCAGTGTGCTGACAACGGCATCGTTCAGTGTGCCAATCAGCTGCGGGAGTATTGGGAAGCGTGGAGGATTGTCGAGCCCCGCACCAGTGCTACCATCACTCCAATTCAGGAGCATGCATTGAACTCGCGCTACGCCTTAGTCGATAAGGATCGCCAAAACTTTGTCATGGAGCTGACGAAGAATGGTAAAACACCGGACGAGATCGAGCAGATCGTGACGAGACTGTTTGACGGCCCAGCTGATGTTTCTGCTTCCAGCTCGACAGCAGCCGTGCCGGCTGCAAAGAAGTAGGCTTGGTATGACGCACTCGCTTTAAAACATGTGGCCGTAATGTCGTAAGTCCAGTCACGCTGTGCATGTAATAGGTCATGCGAAACGCGAGCACGATGATGCAGTAAACAGATTATATGTAGCCAGATCAATGCTTGCCATCCATACAACATACTTGACGCTATGTCTTATTCAACATGTGAATGTTGACATTAACATAAGAATAGACCACATCGGTTTCAGGTCCATTGATGCGCAACTTCAATCTGCACATTGTAATCGTTGAACTTCCAAGACGTTGCTCAAAGTCATGTTCAGGAAGGATTCTGTGCTGACCATTAAGATATACAGGAGGTAAATATGCCTGGCCTCCTGCAAAAGGATTGGGAGTATCAGAAGTGGGTTGACCTTGTTGCGTGACGTTACTGAGAAATTGAATGCCAATGTGGAGATTGTTTTAGCGGATACGGCTTACTACTTTCACCTTAAAGCGTCATATCGCGAGATCATCACTTACATCGTCTGATGCGGGCGTAATTGGCAAAACGTTGGACATTTAATGATATTGGACATTGTGTCAGGCATCGACATCACTAATCCCGATGGCAACTGCGCGCAGTGAATGGTGAGTAGGTAGCCAGCATATATAAATATATATACATATATGTGTTTGTTGTTAGAAACGATCGAGCTAAATCTACAAGATACCGCATCATAGACATTACGTTCACCAAAAAACAGGAGGTGCCTCCCTTTTTTTCTGTACAGCTAAGTGTTACCTTTAATTTACTGCGCCTTTTTACGTATGTCTACGACGACGCGTCTACGTTGGAACCAGCGTGTCAAAGTATACTGGGTCTGCAGAAACGAAACGCCTCATCATAGTGGCTCTGTTAGGTAATCGGTGGCGGTGAATTATGTGACTGGACCACTTATGAGAGAGATTTGGATGTCACCCTTAAGGTTAGATCATAAATCAGTGACTGAGCAAGTCAATCTGGTGGTCTACGCCTTCATTTCGATATAAAAGAAATTGACTGTTGCTGAACCCAGCACTTCCATCTCTGGGTGATGATTGGAACATCAAATTTCGCGCGTACGGGTCCTTCCAGCAGCGATAATTGCGAGTCGACTGGTGATCTCACCGTTTGCCTGTCAGGAAATCATCATCAATGTCATTAGATTGAACACAGCAGCGTCGTGATAAAATATACTATCGATGTACACGTGGTGCGAAGACAGTGTTTTGTTGACAGACTGTTCACCAATTTTACAGCAAGACTCAGAAGCAACATGATTCGTGCCCACACAATGCCCTTATGTAAGATAGCACCCACCTTCATTAATGCGTGACCTTTATCTGCTGGAACTTACTGAACTAGATTCAAAGTCAAGAAAAAGAGATGTCGAGGCGACCAGATATCTAGCGATAAATTATCTCTCCAGACACCTTTTCCGATCACATATCGTAAGGGTCTTCTTTTTTCTCTTGCGATGCTACATCTATACGAGAAAAGTGAAGGTGCCAATTTGCTTATGTGATGACAGTCATAAGTATACTATCATCGAGACAGACCAAAACATCATACGTTACAACATAAATTGTATCTGGGCACAATTCTCCTGTACATATACATTGGAAGGAATTGCACAGCTAGCGGTGTAAGCAAGTGCACCCGATATTTTACGTACAATAAGTACCAGAACCGTGTAATCTATGTTTATTATGAAATCGATAGAATGTACGACCTCCATTTTATCTTGCCATTAATATATTTCATCGTTAGGCTCTACCAGCCAAATCAATATTTAGACGTATCTCATAGCTTCCTTATACCCCTTTTCGTATGTGTGTATTTGCTAATGTAGATATTTAGAATCACAATCATGTAAAATGTCATTCGACTCGCATGTGCCATTATTCGTTATCCGTCTTTTACATCTAGAGGAAAAGTTTACATTGACATTTTTTATAGTAAATGTCAAGCAACGGCTACCCCTTTACAATTCTCGCCTATATTTGCAAAGTGTTAACATAACTTCAGTCTTTTTTCACACTTGATATTCACCATAAATGTGCCTCTATTTTGTCAATAAAACTCATTTTACCCTTACCTCGCAAGCATGGGGACGTGAGTAGAACGGTAACACCAAGACTTTTATGTCTTGATGTGTAGTGTTCTGTTGCAAAGCCACATAGCTGACGTTGTTCGTATCGGCCAAGTGACGAGACGGTAAGAATATGACATGGTGTAGACGGTATTATACACGCAAGCCCGAATGTATCTGGAACGAAAAGTGCAGGTTGTAAATTTTCGTCTTACCCTAAACGAAATGGGTGATGTGGCATAATTAAATGGCTATTTTGCTAATTAAAAGAGAAGGCATCGATTTATTTCTTTTCATACTCCCGTTAAATCAAGTCACTGCCGTTAGATGCAAATTGTAAACAGACCTTTCGGTAAACGTTGATAGGTAATAAAATCTGCTGGAATGGAAACATAAATACGGATTTGTTTTTAACTTCTCCGTAGACGTTGTATCACAATCAATAATCCAATATTGATACCTAGTATTTCTTACATACTTCTTGAGTTAAAACGCATGGCTACCAAATATTTTACTGCACACATATTGGCAAGGTCAAAATGAGTACATCTTCAGACAGTAGTAGCAAATAATATGTATTACAATATGATATTGTCTTACAAAAAAGATACAATGCCAGCAGATGCCCTCCAATATTTTCGATATTGTAATTTCATATATACATATCTATATAATTATATAATTTATACTGGCGTAAAAGTTGTTGTATAGGAAGTGCCTCGACGTGAAAGCGGCTTTCGAAAATGTACACTTAAACGATTAGCTATATGCGACATGAATACAATTATGCTCAACGTGGTGGATAGTTATGCGCGATACAGCGATTACTATGGTGTAGTCGAAGAATCCAGTACGCATACGGTAGCAAAAGAGATTGCAAAATAAGGACCTATACACATGCACTTTGCATCTTGCCATCCAGCGCTCGCACGACCTAAAACAACAAACGTGGCACCTAGTTTGCAATCTTTTTGACTAGTGTTTAAAACTAGCTAAACAATTGTGATAAATTGATGTGGTATGAGTACTAACTACACATCATGATTGCTTCGAGCACTTATATATTCTCATATTGTGGTTTTGTCATCTACAATACACGTTTCGGTAGCAAAGAGATTTAACGCGACATATAATACATTACACCTTGCAACTTTTGGTAGCGCTATAAGTGAATGTCGTTTACGATTTTTATCGGTGTGTGCGACGGAACAAACCAGCCAATAAATGCATTGTACACGATTTCGTACTGCAAAAGCGTTCCTGCTGCTGAATACGATCAGTCGGCGCTCATGACTATGCTTATGTTATCAAGAAGTATCGAAAGAGTCTTTGCGTGGACAATTTAAACACAAGTTAATGACGTTTCAGAAGAATTTGGCTTATGAAAAGTTTGTCTAGCTATTTGAAGAGGATTTAAAAGTTAAGGATATAAAAATGGAGAAATAATTGGTCCTATTAATAAGAAATTCACAAATATACTCTGTCCATGTATTCAAGTATGCTGAGTTGAACCTAGTATAAGTATATGATTTCACGTATATAATTTAAGTTAATTCACACTTATACACTATATATGCAAGTGTTCTGGCGGTTATGATACACTATATATGCAAGTGTTCTGGCGGTAACTATTTATGGTTACATAAGAAAAGATGGTTGCTACCAATTTTGTTAAGTGCGATAGCGAATGCTTCTAAGGCACGAAATTCTGCACGATAGGAAGAAAACTTTATTCGACCAAGAACATGTTAATTGAATTGATGGATGACAACTATCTGCAAGTTATGCCCGCGACGCAACATTTATCCTACTTATAGTCAAAGACATATTTGCCATTTAAAGTATTGAGCTAGTCAATTAAAACTTCGAGTTGTGAATCGAAGCGAGGTTGAAATAGTGATGCGTAATGTCTTTACGATATTAAACCATGTGATCTAGCGTGACTACAACTCAGTTGCAATCCATTAGTAAGAATCAGGAGGAACGATACAGATAAAAAGGATGAGGTTTGTCGTATTCATTTTTGTGGCAAGCGATATTATCTTTGCCCAAAACATAAGAAATGTATCTTGCATATTCATAATAGACGATTAAGAATTCATGTTTTGGTAGACTAATGGCGCGACATATTTTCTTGTTAAATTTGGTATGCTTTCGGTCATTATAAGCATAGAGAAATCGCTATAAGATTTGTTATATGTAGATAGAAAGACGTTGAGGTCTTTTGTAAGAATAATGTTTACTTTACATGAATAAGCGAGCAGACAATGAGACTTTGAATCCACTCCTCCTTAGTAAAGTATCATAGAAAAGCTTATTAGACGTCGAAGCACGTTTCGGATGTACAATGTATTTTGCGGTAAAAAATAAGGTCGTGACACTCATCGTTTTTTCCTTGATAAATACAACGGCTATACCATCCAACTTGCAATTTATGTCATAGAAAAAGCAGTATTCGAAACTAAAAACAGGTAATTAGTTCTTACTCAATCATGCTGGTAATTAATATATCATACCACAGTGAAAGAAGGTCAAAACAAGCATCACAAGTCCAAAAAAGATACATAAATTTAGCTTATAATCGATCGTGCTGGTATTCAATGTATTGAACGACAATGAATGGTACCGAAGGGTAGTGGGTAATGGTATACACTTTACACTACTGTCACGTTGTCAGTAGTAGACTTAGTAAGGCAGAAGCAGATGAGAGTTAATCGCATCGCTGCTACATAACGGAACGCGTAATCACGCATGAAGCAACAACGAATGAAAATATGTCAGACTGCTGAAGACATGGATCGCTTCGAGATAAATTTATCATGCGGAAAACCACTAAAATGTGTTATGAATCTATCAAATTTGCCCCGTAAATTCTACCCGAGCCTTATTAAGTGCAACAATTTAATTGGCAGATTCCATCGACGATATAGTGACAAATAAAATATTTAAGTTGAAGTGGTATATCAAGATGAAATTCAACAACTTTTAACATATATTTTCGCAACAAAATATAATACGAAATTGGTAATGAAATTCGCACTTAAATATATGTCCTGCAGCAGTTCCCGGGTGTAAAGTGCTATAGCTGCTGAAATGTTCTCAGTATTGTGACTATAGGGTCAAACAATCATCAAATTTACATAAATTTTATCTTAAGCAGACCAACAACGGGGAGTGAGATGTGCTCATACAACCTAAATAAGATATCAAGGCAATTATCTCGTATTATTATCGAATCGAGCAACCAGTGTTACTGATGTTGAGTAAAGACAAGTGCACTTGCAGTACATTCACTCCTATTGTAAACAAAATGAAAAGGTATTGATCGCACAAATATGGTACAAACTGGGATGTCGCAGAAAAAACATACAAGTGATGACTTTATCTTGATCAGGAGACTACATTTATATATAAATAAGATACATAAATTATATCGTGAGCTACATTCATTCCATGTAAGTGCTTAGCCAAGGCTTGATATTTCTTCAAGGATAATGTAATTTTGTGCAAACATCGCATACAAGGGATCTGTGGCGTCGTCGCTAAAACGGCTACGCGCACATGCCACTATATACTATAGGTGATTTGGAAAAGCGAGTTTGAGGGAGGTCTGCGTCAAGAGCTAGTCATTTCATTTAAGAAAAAAGCGCTAATCATGAAAGGAGACGAAGTTTGATCGATAGATATCCCCACTTCGGCCCAAAATTATTCTGAATTTCTAGCTAGATGAGTTGGCCGACAGATTGTACGAATGCCCCGATCAAATACGAGATACAGATATAAATATACCACTCATAATGAAGGTAGGCGACCTATCGAACTCTTTAAAACAAATTTACGGATGTTATACACGAATTTAGAGACGCATAATTATTACAGAAGGCGATAATCAACGCGATGAAACGACATAATATTGTGGCGACAGGGATCGAATTACATCATTAGACTGTAGAGCAGACACAACTATAGGTTAAACACTACGTAGAGAACGAAGCTGTGTGAGAAATATTTAAGCAGGTTGAGCACCACTTCTGGGCAATTTGGAGCTCTAGAGACAGCTGCGCGGAGTATTCCAATTATAGGCAAGCTGGCTGGACTCCCTCCGACCCAGGCTAATAGAAGTAAAACTTCAATTGCATTATAACGTGGAGCAAATGTTGCGTCCAGTTAGAATTGTATATTCATTACACAAAAAACATCTGTGAGATCTATGGTCAATTATTTGTAAAAATCTAAAATTACCGCGAATATGCATTGGTCGACAAGATTTTTGTAGGAGGAAAATGTATTACGCAGTTTAAAAGCTCAATTGATTATCAAGTTCAGATCAGGTCTGTCAAGCGAAGCTTAATTGGCGCGTAAGTTGCATCGAATGGAGCGAAAAACCTCCAAATGTTTTTGAAGCAAGTTAATTAAACGCAAGAGCTGCGCTTAAAAGAGATGTACCTGCAATCAAAGACATCGAACTAAACAAGATATTGTATTGGTCTCGTCTCTTAGTCTTGCGTGTCCTAGTGGGCTCAATGCGTGTGGACGTATCGTGCCACAAAACCTCCGGTCACCTTGATTAGAGCCTCCTTTCTTTATTTTTCCCCTAACAAAGTCATCCGTCACCAACTACTTCAATTCTTGTGTAGCACTTCCACAGTCAATCCATCTTCGCGTCTTTTAATCTTGCGCTTCACTCTTGTCTTCAGCACATGCGCCGTCTCCATCATTGTTCCTGCAGGACCTTCGGCGCCTACGTATGCCTGACAAGCCTTCACTGGCGGAGTACCCGTTGCACAAGTCGATCCTTGACGTGATGTCTTAGGGAGAGGCTTGGCGAGTTCTGATCTGACATCATTTGTATTCTTCTACATATCTCTTAGTATCGGCAGGTCCAGGGGAGCACAGGAGTCCCCTGGGCCTTCCGATCTTAAAAGCTAGCTATCATATTCGATTTGCCTCACATTTTACATGATTGCAAAAATCTCGGTG
>JAPPWB010000960.1:0-11500 GCA_029452305.1 Hyaloperonospora parasitica
GAGGATAAGCCCACTGTTGCGACACTGTCAGTCAGTGTCCCGTCGTCAAGTTTACTTGACGACGTACGAAAGGCATACGCGGAAGATAAGGATCTTCTGCGATTGATGGATCATCTGGTGAATCCATCCAGTAAATCCATGAGGGATTTACCGGCTTTGTACCGATCCTCATCGGATCGGTATAGTACACGCAACGGATTGCTGTACTATACAGCTGTTGCCGACGACACGCCTCGTGTCGTCGTACCCGCTCATCATGATTTGCGTTTGCGCATCATGTACGAGTGTCACGATGCCCCAACAAGCGGCCATCGTGGAAGGGAAAAGACTTACCTCACGGTAAGTCGTGACTTTTACTGGCCCCGCCAGTATCAGTTTGTTCGCAAGTACATACGTGCTTGCGAGGTTTGTCAACGGGTGAAGCCTAGTCCTTCATCCCGTGCGCCATTGCAGCCTCTGCCTGTTCCGGCAGAGTGCTGGCAGTCCGTCTCAATGGACTTTGTCTTCGGGTTTTCCGAAGACACTAACAAGAATAATGGTATTCTTGTGTTTGTTGACCGATTCAGCAAGATGGTCCATTTTGCTGCAGTCCCTGAGTCGATCAAGGATCAAGGTTGTGCTCGTGTCTTTCTAGACACGGTCTTTAGACTCCACGGGTTACCCCGTGAACTCGTATCCGACCGTGACCCTCGGTTCACGGCGGCATATTGGCAAACCGTGTTCCGAACATTGGGAACACGGTTGAAGATGTCCCCTTCTGACCATCAAGAAACGGATGGTCAGACGGAACGTGCGAACCGTGTCCTCGAAGAGATCCTTCGAGGATATGTCCACTCGTTTCCGAGTTGGAGCGAATTCCTTCAAATGGTAGAATTCGCCATCAATAATTCGGTGCATGCTTCAACACAGCACACATCGTTTTACGTGAATGGTTTACGCCATCCACGTGTGCCCGCCCTTCTAGAGTGTGACTTTTGGATAAGGGGGGGAGGGACTCGTTCGAGCAAAAACCGTTCTGGCTCTTGCTCATCACGTGTCGACGCTAACGTCGTCACGTATGATGCCGATGTCGATCAGGTCGACATCGATGAAGAAAATCATCTCAATAATAGCGGCGACGCTATTATTGACTCGGATGATGATGACGATGCTGGTATATTCAGCATCGCCAACGATTATGTCAGCGAGGAAGAAGACAACCTCGCTGAAGAAGAGAACAATCTCTTAGCAGTGCGCACGAAGCGCACTGAAAGACAAAACAAAGAGTCAGCAGAGAACTTCTGGCTGACTCGAGAGGCGGTAGTCCGTTTCGTTCAGGACTCCATCGCGAATGCGGTGGTCCGCCAGAAACGGAACGCAGACAAGAATGGAAGAGCAAATGTTCTTTCATTTAAAGTTAATGACCTAGTACTACTGTCTACGGTTAACTTACCTGGACATGCAGTCACAAGTGTCGGCAGTAGTAAACTACTGCCGAAATACATTGGGCCATTTCGAGTGTTGCATCGCAAGGGCAATGCATAAACGATCGAATTGCCACGTAGGATGCGCACGCATCCTACGTTTTACGTGAGGCGACTCAGACCGTACTGTCGGTACGAGCCTTCTTCTTCCGATGAAGATAGCCCCCATGTTCAAGAACATAGATCAAGTTCTTGCGTTCGCGCTCCAGACGATCCGTCTGGTCGCTCAGATATGATACCTCGGAACTCAACCGAGATATCTCCCCGCGAACTGTCGCCAGCTCGCCGAATAGGGAGCGGACATCCCGCTCGACCTGAAGCTGCGCTGTGGCATAATCGGCGCGGTCTCTCGCCCGATCAGTCTCGCGATCCTATCGGTTCTTCCTCACGGTATCAGTCAAAGCGCAGCGCCGGTCGCGCTCGTGCTTCAAGTCATCGCGCAGTTCATCGATTGCGCGATCCATCTCGTAAGGGTCGAGATGGTGAACCGAATCATCTGGAGGAGGTCTTTCCTCCTCCACCACATCCTTTGGTGGATGCTCACGGTGGTCAACGCTTTCTAGTGGAGCGTATCTTGAATCACCGTGGCGATTCAGGATCAAGGACGAGCTACATCGTCCAGTGGCGGGGGTGTCCACCCTCTTGGAACAGCTGAGAGCCCCGCTCTCAGCTGTTGATGGATGTTGAAGGTCTCGTCCGCCAGTATGAAGAGACCCATCCGATGAGTCCTGTGGCCCATCGGTAAACACGCGCCCTAGGCGCTTGTAGACGGATTGCAAGTTTTCAATCGCGTCACGCATCTCAGCCGAGATGCGTGCCCTTACCCAGAGCGAATCTAGGGAGTACACGTCCCTATGTGCACGCTGCGATTTTTTGTCTGCACAACTCGCACTAGGGTCGCTACATGTGAGGCAAGGAATGTCTGCCTCACTCGACAAACAGTGCAACCGGTACCTGGCACCGGTTGGCGTTCGCCTTTCGAACCTGAGTCGTACCGCCTCAAGTTTCTTGAGCCACCCTTCTCGTCCAAAATTCTTTACGTTTTGGACGAACGCGTTCCACGCAGCCGTAGCGAGGCCTTGTCACGCTTTTGGCTGCTGTTGTACCATCGATGTCTAAGGAAGACATTGAGATAAAATTCTTCTTCAGCGCGGAAGATCTTCGCGCTGGAACTCCAGTCGTGAAGCTCAGTCGCATCGAATAAGGGTATTCGATGGTGTTGGCTTGTCTCGTGAGACAAGCTATTGATGAGCCGTTCGGGCAAACGCCACGGCTTCGACTCATCACGATTCGAAGTGGTACCCTTGTTGGTACCACGGATCCCAGATTGACGACGGATCACGCCATCGTCATCACGCTCATGCGAAGAGGCACGAGCCGGCGGTGGTAAGGAGTAAATCTCCTAACCACTCTGATCACCTTCATTATCACTGCTGAACAGACTGTGATGCAAATCACGAGTCCGTTCGTTCGGCAGTAGCCTTGGCGAATACTGAGGCGTCGCCGGTGATCGAGACGCCTCTGGAACATTGCTCGAGTCAGACACGTCTGACTAGCCAGAGTAGATGACCTCAATGTCGGGGTCATCATGCGCACGCGTTGTGGTACCGCGTGCACCTGCAGCACCTGTTGCTGCAGGCGGAGAAGGATCAGCAGACGGCGAATCGTCTGCCGCAGAGGCTGGCACAGCAGTGAGCTGTGCGTGTCTTGAGTCACCCCGCATAGACATGTTAACTATGCGTGGTCGGGTGGAAAGTGAATGGAACGGACCCAACAAGTGCTCCCTGTCCCAATGGTGGCCAACGGGTGGCCTCCATATTTCGATAGTCACACGGTGACTATCAGTTAAGGGGGGGTGATGTAACGGGGCAGCCTGTAACGTGGAAATTGTCATTTGAGAGATAATGACAATAAAGAATATTACGTTGAGTATTCTTTTAACAATATCACCAATAATGGTGATATTGATGGGTCGACCAAAGGGTCTGTTCATTGGTTAATATCTTGATGATATCAACCCACCAATCGCCGCAAGACGCGCGCAATGAGTGGTGACGAGCGTCACCATACACTCAGTTATATTAGTATAGTTAAACTAAGTCAAACGAAGAGACAGTGGATTAAAGACTTATTTGTATTTATATAACAGTTCTACTTTTACCTTACCTACGCTTTCTCGTTTGACTCGTGTACGTCTGTCGGGAGCGCCGAAACCCTTGCGTTAAGTTCACGCAAGTGTGTGCCCCGTTACAAACACGATTTTGCACACTAGATAAAACTTTCGCGGCAGTGAGAAGCCGCCGACTGAGCTTCTGAGGTCGGAGCGCCCAATTTTGATTGGATAATGCCTCTGTCCCCACTTTATACCCATATTATCGCGTCGTCTCTTTGGGTTGTTAGACTGAGATGCCACCATACTGTTGGAGCCTGATAGCCGTGTTTATAAAAAACCAATTTGCTCTTGGAAGGAAGGGCATGAATCCCGATAGTTGTCCAAATCGATGGACTAGCACCACCGTAGGTGCCAACTGATTGGCATGCCCAAGAAATTGGTGGAGTCATCCACAAACGCGGAAAATGTATGCGCCACCCCGCCAGCCCCGGGCACCGGAATACCCCCGGATAGTGAGCGCCTGGTGAATAGCCAGACGTAGTAATTTCACCACAAGTAGAAAGAGAAGAGGTGCGAGAGAACACCCCTGGCGTATCCCGGACCGGACAGGAACTGGTTCTGAAAGTTCCCCATTCCCCAGAAACCGAGCGGATGTTCCGGTATGCATCCGGGTGACAAGCTTAAAAACACTTCATCAAACTGAAAGCTCCGTAATGCCGCGTAGAGAAAATATTGATCTGTAGTGTCGTACGCCTTGCGAAAGTCAAGTAAAATAATAGATCGGCTTAAGTCGACTGATGGATCTATCCTCTCCTCTGCTGAAGCGAGTTTGGCAGTCGTCATCATGACCTGTTTTTGCATTTGTCCGCCTCGAACAAAACCTTGTTGCGATTCCCCGATGATTTTAGGTAAGACTCGCTGAAGGCGGGAGGCCAGAACTTTCGCAAAAATTTTGTTACTGGTTGGGAGCAACGAGATCGGCCTGTATTCCAGTGCGTCCGGCGAATCACCCTCTTTTTGAAGAGGAATTTCAGCTCCTCGAGAAAGGAAGGTGGCATTAGAGAACCGTGCAATATTTGATTGCACACGTGCACCAGCACCGGAGCCAGTAAAGGGGACGTATCTTTGTGGAAGTCGTTGTTAAGACCGTCCGGCCCTGAAGTTTTGTGGCGGCTAAGATCGGTGATGGCTTAGCGGACTTCAGTCTCAGTAACGTCCAACAACATACCATTATTAGCAGTGGTAGGAATTAAGCGATCGGTAGGCACTGACACAAAGTCAAGCAACGCACTTGGTAAAGCTGACAAGGGTTCTACCCGATGCACGGCACTAAGAAATGGTGATTATTCCAAAGCGAACTTGTCGGCAATGGACGTGTTTTGCCCAAATGGCGGACCATAAATGCGGACGATATTCGTAACTGTTTGGTCGCGCTCCCAATCTGCGACCCGCTTAAACGACCATCGAAGGCGCGCAATGGTTCGTTCGAGGCTTTGCCCTAATTAAACGAGATGCTCGAGTCGGTGATCTCTATATTAGCGTTGATTCACTGAGGACGGGTCAAGAGCTGGCGCCGGTCGCGTCGCCTTACCCGCTTTGTAAAACGAGCGCGTCTTTGACGCTCGCGCTTGCGGACGGTTGTGATGCAATGTTCGCACGCTTCTACGGCAGCATCCCATTGCCTGAATGTCGTAATTGGGGATACCGCCCACCCATCCATTGCCGCAATGAGATCGGAGCGCACGCGTTCGTGTTGGTGTGACTGAGTGGGATAGGATACCGGACGCCGGTAGAGGGTGGAGGCAGAACTCTGGCGCATGCGCAAGTGTAACTCCACTTCTTAATGGTCCAACGCTTGATGAGGTGTTCGGACGGCTAACCACAGCACCAAATCATTCCATCGCTGGGTAACATAAAAACGATCAATACGGCTCGCCGATTTCCCCTCCCAGTATGTAAAATGAACCATACAGGCGTCCGATTCTTCATCGTCGGCGTGGTATCGAAGGAGCCGAGCATCCTCTAGTCCGTGGAGATCCAAAGGATCTTAAAGACTCGGGATTTCCGGTCGACACAACCGATGATGACCAAGACGATCGAGGAGAGGGCTTTGGACGCAGTTTAAGTCACCTGTCACGAAAGAGCTGTCGCATTAAAAGTTCCAACGGGCGAGAGAAATGTAGAAGGCTTCGCTCTCGGGTCTGAGCGACGGAGCGTACATACTGACGAGGACCGTATCATCTAGTAAGACATCAATCGTCCTGGAATTCCACAAATCTTGCCATCAGGGAGAAGCTTTTACAGATAAAGAGGGTGTTCGCAAAATGGCCACGCCCCCGAGACGAGACGACCCAAACGCTCCAGTACGAAAGGGGCGGGTGACCGCCGTCCCGGTGCTTGCCCCACATACGTGCCCAGGTCGAGAACAACTCTTGAACTTCCTCGGATGTTTAAACATGGGTTTCCTGAATGCACCACGCTTGAGGTCTATCACAGGAAGGACGGCTTCTAAATGCCGACATCCAGCCGATCCGTACGCTTTTTTATTCCCACAACGTTCTGTGTGATTTATGTAGTACGTGGAAGCTTTGAGATGAAATGAGTCCGGACAGTATCAATGCTGGACCATTCAGACAGTTATGCGTGTCGTCCGAAGGTACCCGCATCTTCAAAATTGTGACGACGCAAATGCGTTGCTAGCGAAACGCGCAAAGTGCCTTTCGGAACAGACAATCGCCGTCTCCTCTGCAGGTGTTAGTGCATAGTAGTAAAAGCTCTCGACTGCCCTCCAATCCACGTTTTGACGGTCCTCTTGGTAGAAGGTAGACTTGTAGGCGGTATTTTGCTTTAAAAGCTGCAGATGCCGCTGAATGTGTAGATTAGGTGATGACTTCGCCGCCGTCCCCTCAGTTAGCACCCCTATCTCGTGCTCGAAAAGAAGAGCGCACAGCAGGTGCTGACTATACCGAACCTTGCGGCACGGATCACATAGCTTTAGTATATCATCCGCAGCGTACTTCAGCTCGCGTAATTTGAGACAGTCGTCCCCGTTATCGATAAGCAAAGATAATACTGATCGAGCGGTTGTACTTGGTGCGCGATCAATCCAACAACGAAGCCAATCTTGCAGAGGTGCTGACGCTACCTTTGTGCGAAATGAGGGCTGCCCGGATAGAAGGATATCCTGTCGCCAACGGGAAGCCAAGTGGACCAGAACTTATACGTCAAGACTTGCAAGCGGCTCGCAGGGGAAAACAAATCGCCGGAGTTGATGAAGAAGTGCGATAGGGTCCTGTTGAGCTGTTAGAACCCACCCCGCGGTCGTGGTGTCGACACGCGGACAATCCGTCACTGCTGAAGGTGGCCATTCCGGGATTCAAGGTAACCAAAGGCCTGGCCAGTCGTCGCGATCAATGCGGCCCGCCGGGTTTGCAATTTCGTGCTGACCGCGTGCGTAGCTGTGTCCGGCATCCGCCATAGGTGGCGCTGGCGCTTTTTTATCTTAGGGTGGAGTCCTCGGTGGGTTAAGCATCAGCACATGAGGCGTATGCCCGTTTTCGTGTCTCCACTGGTGGTGGCGGATCCGCAGCACATGTCGGGCTACCGTACAACAATAAAGCGTGAGACGCACCGCCGACAGACGGGACTTCAGCTACACCGGACCACATAGCAAGCTGTGAGTCATGAAGACACAGTTGCGATCCATTTTCGTCCGAGGGAAACACAGAATCCGGAGAAGTTTGAGGCCCTCCGGGGGCGTCGGCCGCATGATGAGAAGTCACTGCAAAATGCGCGAGAACGGGTGAAAATTCGATAGGTCCAAGAGTCCTGCTCACCGATCGGAATGACGAAGAGCTGAGCAATGCATTTCTGAGAGACGGAGAACGAGTGGAAGGCCAGTTCTAGGATCCAATTTTGCAGCTATAATTGCGTCGACGCCCGTAGAGAGAGATATTGAATACTCCCGCACTGTTTTCGCGGCCTTATTATTCCGCATCTCGACAGATACATTGTATTTGTGGCAGACCTGACCGATTAAATTCGCAACTATCTCGTGGAGGACATAGATGTCTCGACTTAGGAAATTGGCCGCTAGCCCAAGAATGTCATTCCCTCCCCATTCCGTTGCGGAAATTACTGAGCCCCTTTCCTATGGTGTAGCGGCATAGTCGTGTGAGTACCATCGATATTGATTGACCGACTCCCATTTCTTCATCGACCCCCAATTCGGGAGAACTCTTAGGAGAGCAGTTTTACGAAGTTCTTGTGCAAATTGTTCCTCGAGGTGCAATAATCCTGTGTAAAGAACACCGTTCTTGATGATAGTCGTGAGTCGTTCCAAGCGGTCATTTGGACCGTCCAGAGCAGCGTCGGTTAGTGCTTGAGCTACAGCCAAAGCCAAGCAGTTACCTGTGACGGGCGAAATCGCTTCTTTAAATACCAGTATAGGAGTGAACCTTTAAGTCTGTCGGGACTTATATTGGTCGCGGTGCCAACGAAATCGCGTGCTTCGGTTCGTCATGCATGCAGCTGAGTAACTTCAGACGTGTGGCCTGCGCCTGACTCTTCAGGGTCAACAACAGTGGGCTTGAGTGGGTCAGCGCCTTTCCACGCGATAGCGCCTGATTCCACCGAGTTTGTTCCTGTGTTGAAAAGCGTAGAGGTGGGCGGGGAGTTTGAACGTGTTAAGGGCCGTCGTCATCCGTCAGATAAGTGACCAGCGGCTCAGGAGATGACCCGTCCTTTAAGTTGTCCATTTTACCCTCGGAGGACAGCACTGAAAACCTTGCCGAAGTGAGCTGTATTGGGGAACGAAATGGCTGGCGGGTGGTCCAGGGATTGTTGGATCCACGGAATGGTTTCGTAATCCACGGTCGCTCAAGTGGGGGCTTAAGGGCAGGGGCCGAGTCACTAGAATTTGGCCGAGCGGGAGTGTAGGTCAACTGTGGTCTCACACTAGGACCTACAGTAGGAGGTTCGGATACCAAAGGACTCACTGGTACCACGCTGGGTGTGAAGGTGGCTCGGGCCGCTGCAATTGACGACCTCTGGATTTGCAGACGTCAAACCGCCCTTATGCGAATCTCGGCGGCACTGCCGAAAGGTTTTACCAGGTTCTCCACGGCTTGGAGGTTTCCCTCCGTAACCTTAATGCCACCCAATCCCGGAGTTGGTCATCCGTGAACTGACACCTAGAGGCTGGAGACCGAGGTTACCACACTGGAGGCGGCGACCCACGTCGGGATGACAAAAAATAATCCAAGTACCAACCCAGAGGATACGAACTGTTCCTTTAAGATAGAGGGGACATCCAGAAAGCCGAAAGGTGACCTTCCACGAAGTAGAACTTCGGGACGTTAAACAATCGGTATCCAAATCTTCAAATTCGAATTCCGTCGGTATCTTCGACTTGAGGTACACCGCGACACGGCCAATTTAATTAAAACCAGTGAGATAATGTAGAATAATCGAGTACTCGGCTCGTAGAAGTCCGGCCCTTCCACTTCGACCTTATTGAAGGCTCCAAACGAAGCCACGCTCGTGATAATGCTCGTTAGTAAGCATGTAGAAACGGCCTTGGAATGGAATGCGCACGTCCTGAAGTTTCATGGCAGCGTTTCGAGAGAAAATAAGAAGTGGATAGACTTGTTCAAGCGATCATAATTGATGGTCTTCGTCAAGCCTAGAAGTTTGTGCACTTCCTGAAGGTTCTCCTTAGCTATTTCAGCAGATTCCAGGATAGACTCGGTGATAGCACGAGTCGTTTGCCGACCGATCGGAATCCCACGGATGTAGTCGAAGTGTAGCACAAGATGACCTTCGACTTGAGACTGTACAGTACTGTAAAGCCGCAGTCGCTCCTTGCTGTCCAGTACAGCCCTGAGTAAGTCAAACATACGTCGACACGCCACGGACCCTTCCGCAACTCCGACAATAATATCCATTCGTGATCAGTCCCTTCACGCAGCTGCAGCTTCCGACCCGCGGACGAGCGATCAGCACACAGCTGGGTTAGATGCTCAATATTAGCCGGCAAAAACCTGGAAGGGTTAAACATAATATCTTCGTACTCGGTGGTAGGAGTCGCCGCTGTCGATGCAGTGGAAGCTGTTCCATGACGTACAACGGTCGCCCAGTGGTTGAGAATTGGTGCCTTCGCCCAATTGTGCTGACCTGACAGTTTCCGAATCAGCTCGGTAAATGCCCATTTTGTCGTGAGAAGGCCGTTACCCAAAGACCAGCGATCCGTTGCGACACTTGTACGTTCACAAGCTTAATTTAAACACTTGCCCTAACAGACGTAACAGGCTGGCGCCTCCGCGTCTTTCAAATGGGGAAATCGCTTTTGTGGGGCGGAAGCGCATACTCCCGTTTCAATTATTTAAAATATTCCTCCGCAAAAAGCTCCCAAACTGTCGTTTTTTATACGTCCATGTGACAAGTCCCTGTGGAACCCTTCATCTCCGCGATCAATGAACGAAACATAGCGAATGGAGCGACGGAGGTAGATGCAGTGTCGGTCGTCTCCGCCGCTGCCGCAGATACCTCCGGAGGATTAAAGCCGCCGGAACAGGTCCCCACTCCGTCTATAGCGCTTGGTGTGTTCGAAAAGGGAGATAGCAGCTTGGGTGAGGTTGAATTGCCTACATTAGGGAGTTCAGAGCACGTGGCGGGAGAGGACGGGGCGGTCTCAGTCCGCGGTCTCGGCCCCAGGTCCGTATCAATCCCCGTGAGTAGGAACTCGGCGGCAGCCAACGGCTTATTCTCCCCTCCCTCTTCGAGGGGAATACACGGACGAGACTCGGCGTCCGTCGTGCGCTGAGATCCCTGGCAGGCCAGGTGTATCTTAAATTCGCTCCTCTTCAAAACCGATAAAATTGAAGAGTGAGGCACTTGCGCAGTAGAAGTAGGAAGTAAAAATAAATATTGAGTTTTAAGAACTACCTCCTTCAACACTACGATTTGCATGACCAGAAACGGAAACTGAAACTTGACCATGTCAAGTCACACATGATGTCCGTCTCTTCCTGTCCCATATTTCATCCTGTACATGGCTTCCGTCTCTCACAGTCCCAAATGTCCAGCTATTCTTCTGTACCACACTTCACTTCCCAATTTGCGCCTTCGGGCAACAACGGCCAAGCGACAAAGACATCCACAGAGCCGGACAACCGGCTCCTTTCCTGGGTAAGAAGTCCCCTATAATGGGGCCCAAGTTAAATCGGGAGACCTTCTAGCCTCTGCGTGCGCTACGAGAGGCAGCGCAGCGTGCTAACCGCAAGGGGAGCAACAACCCAGACACCCCGGGGTGAGGGCGCATTAACAGCGGTTGTCACCTCTCACCTAGTTTCTGCTATTCTACGTCAGCTTCCAAGCCGCCGGACTGGTCGCAGAGCACGACTCTCGGTCCCACGAAGCGAACTTACCTAGAACGTGATTCTGATCGGGGCCGTCCAGGAGCACCAGCGGTCTATTGAGGGTGATCGGTTTGGTACCCGACATTTTCTGCGATTTTCGCGCCCGTCTGTCCCCAGGACTGGATACCTGTTTCCACGTGCCCTCGGGTGAGTGTCCCCCGTGATGCCCGACGTCTCGATCCAGCAGACTTGGCCAACGAGGAGGAGATTGATGTAGTCTAGGTAGAAGCACACCGATATCGTGTACTTTTAAACACTTAATCTACCTTCGAGTTTCTTTCTCTCTCTCTCCCTGTACCACACGTCCCATTTCGTCGATCGTTCCGTCGTGGTCCTGTGGTGGAGTGGGTCGCCAAAATCAATTGGCGTGACTCCAAAACGCCCACTGTGCCGGACTGCCGACTTGAGGAGGGGGTACTCCTATTCCGCTTGGATCTTAAACTCACCTTGTGTACCCGTCGGCTTGGCGGGTATCACTCTTCGGAGGACGTGGCGATGGAGTTAGA
>JAPPWB010000961.1:0-11481 GCA_029452305.1 Hyaloperonospora parasitica
CTACCTGACACTTTCCCAAAGCCATCCACACCACCCATTTTGCCACGCAGCCGCTCTGCCTTCCTATCTAAACGAATGACGCTAATCGACACATCGCGCCGAATCTCCACTCCACCAAGATAACAAGGTCCTCGCTTTCTTACATGACATAGTTAATGTGTGCAAGATAGTCCACAGAAGGGAGTACTCGCCACTTCACGTTCCACGTACATGATACAGTATCTGCTCGCTCGCTTCCCGAAATACACCAGAATCAGAATCAGAACCGCATCAAAACCACCGCATCGTGACCGCTTTTGTACCTCGAAAAAGGTCCACACTCGCGGGAATATATATAGTCCATACATAATTACACTCGATCGACTGGCATTCCAATGCTTTCCGCGCGCGCGCACACAAAATCGTGCAAACAAACGCGGCGGACGTCCGACGTCCGTTTTTCGCTTTCCGAAATATCGACATTTTGTTTTGCACCAGTGAAAAACGCCCCAACCACCGACGCCGATCACCGCCGACCGCCGTCGCCACTTGGGCAGTTGTCATGGCCAAGCGACGCAACGAGAACGGACAGATGCGCCGCGAGGAATACGACGCGGCCGGCGACACAGCGGGCGGCGACTCGGGCGCTGTCGGGTTCCAGCGCGCGAGCGACGCGGCGATCCGTCGACGGAAAATCGTCAGAGCGCGAGTGGGGAGTCGCCCAGTGGGAGCAGCGGCCACTGCGACGGCGCGTGAAGCAAAGGCGGACGCGGCTCCGAGAAATGCGTTTGGAGGTTTCCAGGTCTGAAGAGGCATCCGACGAGTTTGGAGGGGCCGAGTGGCTGAGAGCTGACTGTGGGTTTCCTCTTTTTTATTGTTGCTGTTGGGTGCAAAATAGGGAGTCACGACGGCCAAGCCAGCTGCTGGTGCCAACCCGTTCGCTGGGTTTGGTGGTCTCACGGGGTCATCAGGTGCAGCCACAGCCACGACGGCCAAGCCAGCTGCTGGTGCCAATCAGTTCGCTGGGTTTGGTGGTCTCACGGGGTCATCAGGTGCAGCCACAGCCACGACGGCCAAGCCAGCTGCTGGTGCCAACCCGTTCGCTGGGTTTGGTGGTCTCACGGGGTCATCAGGTGCAGCTACAGCCACGACGGCCAAGCCAGCTGCTGGTGCCAATCAGTTCGCTGGGTTTGGTGGTATCACGGGGTCATCAGGTGCAGCTACTGCCACCACGGCCAAGCCAGCTGCTGGTGCCAACCCGTTCGCTGGGTTTGGTGGTATCACGGGTGCACCGGGTGCAGCTACTGCCACGACGGCCAAGCCAGCTGCTGGTGCCAATCAGTTCGCTGGGTTTGGTGGTATCACGGGGCCATCAGGTGCAGCTACAGCCACGACGGCCAAGCCAGCTGCTGGTGCCAATGAGTTTACTGGGTTTGGTGGTATCACGGGTGCACCGGGTGCAGATACTGCTACGACGGCAAAGTCAGCCGCTGGTGCCAATCAGTTCGCTGGGTTTGGTGGTATCACGGGGTCATCAGGTGCAGCTACTGCCACGACGGCCAAGCCAGCTGCTGGTGCCAATGAGTTTACTGGGTTTGGTGGTATCACGGGGCCATCAGGTGCAGCTACTGCCACGATGGCCAAGCCAGCTGCTGGTGCCAACCCGTTCGCTGTGTTTGGTGGTCTCACGGAGTCATCAGGTGCAGCTACAGCCACGACGGCCAAGCCAGCTGCTGGTGCCAATCAGTTCGCTGGGTTTGGTGGTATCACGGGTGCACCGGGTGCAGCTACTGCCACGACGGACAAGCCAGCTGCTGGTGCCAATCAGTTCGCTGGGTTTGGTGGTCTCACGGGGTCATCAGGTGCAGCTACAGCCACGACGGCCAAGCCAGCTGCTGGTGCCAATGAGTCTACTGGGTTTGGTGGTCTCACGGGGTCATCAGGTGCAGCCACAACCACGACGGCCAAGCCAGCAGCTGGTGCCAATGAGTTTACTGGGTTCGGTGGTATCACGGGTGCACCGGGTGCAGCTACTGCCACGACGGCCAAGCCAGCTGCTGGTGCCAATCAGTTCGCTGGGTTTGGTGGTATCACGGGGTCATCAGGTGCAGCTACAGCCACGACGGACAAGCCAGCTGCTGGTGCCAACGCGTTCGCTGGGTTTGGTGGTATCACGGGTGCACCGGGTGCAGCTACTGCCACGACGGCCAAGCCAGCTGCTGGTGCCAATCAGTTCGCTGGGTTTGGTGGTATCACGGGTGCACCGGGTGCAGCTACTGCCACGACGGCCAAGCCAGCTGCTGGTGCCAACCCGTTCGCTGGGTTTGGTGGTATCACGGGGTCATCAGGTGCAGCTACAGCCACGACGGCCAAGCCAGCTGCTGGTGCCAATGAGTCTACTGGGTTTGGTGGTATCACGGGGTCATCAGGTGCAGCTACTGCCACGACGGCCAAGCCAGCTGCTGGTGCCAACCCGTTCGCTGGGTTTGGTGATATCACGGGTGCACCGAGTGCAGCTACTGCCACGACGGCCAAGCCAGCTGCTGGTGCCAATCAGTTCGCTGGGTTTGGTGGTATCACGGGTGCACCGGGTGCAGCTACAGCCACGACGGCCAAGCCAGCTGCTGGTGCCAACCCGTTCGCTGGGTTTGGTGGTATCACGGGTGCACCGGGTGCAGCTACAGCCACGACGGCCAAGCCAGCTGCTGGTGCCAATCAGTTCGCTGGGTTTGGTGGTATCACGGGGTCATCAGGTGCAGCTACTGCCACGACGGCCAAGCCAGCTGCTGGTGCCAATGAGTTTACTGGGTTTGGTGGTCTCACGGGGTCATCAGGTGCAGCTACAGCCACGACGGCCAAGCCAGCTGCTGGTGCCAATGAGTTTACTGGGTTTGGTGGTATCACGGGGTCATCAGGTGCAGCTACTGCCACGACGGCCATGCCAGCTGCTGGTGCCAACCCGTTCGCTGGGTTTGGTGGTATCACGGGGTCACCGGGTGCAGCTACTGCCACGACGGCCAAGCCAGCTGCTGGTGCCAACCCGTTCGCTGGGTTTGGTGGTATCACGGGGCCATCAGGTGCAGCTACAGCCACGACGGCCAAGCCAGCTGCTGGTGCCAACCCGTTCGCTGGGTTTGGTGGTCTCACGGAGTCATCAGGTGCAGCTACAGCCACGACGGCCAAGCCAGCTGCTGGTGCCAATCAGTTCGCTGGGTTTGGTGGTATCACGGGTGCACCGGGTGCAGCTACTGCCACGACGGCCAAGCCAGCTGCTGGTGCCAATGAGTTCGCTGGGTTTGGTGGTCTCACGGGGTCATCAGGTGCAGCTACTGCCACGACGGCCAAGCCAGCTGCTGGTGCCAACCCGTTCGCTGGGTTTGGTGGTATCACGGGGTCACCGGGTTTAGCTACTGCCACGACGAGCGTAGCTTCCAGTAACAGTATCACTGTTGCGGCCTCGAGTTCGTTCAAGCAAGCGATGGAGCAACTCAACATAGCTTTCTTGGCCTTTGTCGATGACGAATTGCAGACGAAACCGAGTGTCAGTTGGGTGGTGGCGGTTCAGGTACGATGTCGGAGGCTTTGTGATGGCTGTGCAAAAAGGAGTGGAGAGTGGTGACGTGTGTGGGGTGTGCGATGACGTGTGCAGGATTACGTGAAGTATGCGGCCGAGATTGAGGCCAAGCATGCGGCGGCAAAGGCCACTACTGTTTCTGAGGCTAAGTGGGCATCCACACTCGCACCTCTCCCGGTTGGCTCAATGTCGGCTTCTACTGCAATTACACAGCCTGCTACGTCTGCATCCAGTGCGCCACTTTCCTTTGGCGTAAGTAATGCTGGCGTCAGTACGAAGGATGGATCAGTGAAGGCCCCGACAAGCGATGGGCTTGCATTCGGTGGTGGAGCCACTGAGAAGGAGCACAAACGGGCGAAGTTAACACCGACGACAACGGCTACTGCTGTTTCTATGCTGGCGCCCACACCCGAACCTTTTTCGGCGCTTGGCTCAATGTCGGCCCCTGCTGCAATCCCACAGCCCGCTACGTCTGCGTCCAGCGCGCCACTTTCTTTTGGCGTAAGTAATGCTGGCGCCAGTACGAAGGATGTATCAGTGAAGGCCCCGACAAGCGATAGACTTGCATTCGGCGGTGGAGTCGCTGAGAAGGAGGACAAACGGTCGAAGTCAACATCAGGGGAGATGTGGGGCGGTATTGGTTGCACGGACTCTATATTTTCTGCCAAGCCTTCAGCCGAAAAGGAGACGACCACAGCTGCATTCTCGTTCGAGGTATTGCCTACGCCAGCGGTTCCTGTAGCCTCATCTCCTCCTGCCACGAGCAGGCTCGCATTCGGCAACATGAGTGCTGCTACAAGCGCTACGCCTGCCTCGAATACAGGAACAAGCTTCGGACATTCAGCTCCAGCAGCTTCAACGTCTACTTCTGCGAGTGTGGGAGACGACAAGGAGGAAACCATCGGACGCGAGGAGGCTACGGTGATTATCAAGGTACGTAGCCGTCTTCTGCGGTCTTCTCTTCCAAGTTGCTATCGGTCAAGTCGGTTTACCGTGCACGTGTATGCGGACGTTTGTGTTGACACAGGCTGATTCTCCTGACGACGACTGCACGTTTGAAGCTGACAAGGCGAAGATCTTTGAGTTCAAGAAGGACGAGAGACGCTGGGCAGACAAAGGCGTGCACCCTCTCAAGGTGCTCGTGAGCAAAGACGGAAAGAGTGCGCGCATACTCGTCCGCAACGCGATCGGTAAGGTCGTGCTGAACTCGGCGCTGTACAAGGGCATGACTGTACAACCGCACACGGAGACCTCGGGGAAGAAGTCGGGCGTATCTCTGGCGCTGCAGGGTGACAGCAGCGACCTGACGCGGTTCTTGATCAAGGTGAACGTCGCACGTGTCGATGACTTGATCAAGGCTCTTGAAGCTGCAGCTGGGTCGTTGTAGTGCATCTCGTTGACATTTACCGACCGTAGTGATGCCGTGGAAATGAGGTCGTAGCTCTTGGTATCAGTTATCCGACACGTTCATCGGCCCGTTTCGTAGAGCCACTATTATCATGTATACTTCGTATACTTGCAGTGTGTGTCCCCGCAGTTGTCAAGCTACGCGCTTTGTTGGGATCGTCGAGCCCGGACGGACGCCGGCTGTTCGTGCAACCTCCCCACTGCTGCAACCTTCGCGTCCACCTCTCGCGTTCAACCACCACCCACCAGTCAAGCGGTTGCCACAATTCGTCTGAGGTCATGGGCGCCGAGCAGCAGCAGGCGACGACGACAACAGCGGCCGCCGACGAGGCCGACGGCGCGCCACCGCCGAAAGTCGACTTCCTCAAGCTCTTCTGGACGCTGGCAGAGAGCGACCGCAGCGTGCGCACGCAGGCGGCAGCGCAGCTACTCGTGTACTTGAAGCTCCGCAGTCCGAAGCAAGAGGCAGAGGTGCAGTATACGCTCAAGCGACTGGTGCGCGGCCTGGCGTCGTCGCGCGACGCCGCTCGTCAGGGCTTCGGCGCAGCCCTCAGCGGTCTTTTGGCTGCGTTTCCGCAGCTGCTGCAGCTCCACGAGACACGTGACGTGCTGCACGAGGCCATGGAGATGCACTCGTCGATGAAGCCCATGGAGCAGCGCGAGCACATGTTTGGGCGTCTCTGCGGTCTCCTGGCGCTGCATCGATCGGGTCGTCTGAAGACTGACTTGCCGTTGCTCGTGACGGTCCTCAAGGAGCTGCTGGAAATGGCGGCGTTCAAGCGCTGGTTCCGGGAGGCGTGTTACGAAGCGGCACTGACGCTGCTGGTCGACGTGCCAGCTGAGCTGTTCGTGACGGACGTGGCTGCCTCGATCCATAGTCTGCTGCAGTGTCAAGCGTCCAAGGACAGCAACGATGAAGGTGTGGAAGCGTGGAACGCAGATCAGGTGCTACTTGCAGTCGGCGTGCAGCGATACTTGCATGAAACAGGTATTGCACGAGATGCAACACAGATGCAGCAGTTGCCGGTGGATTTTGCAGCAACGAACGCATTGCAGCGCCATCGGATGCACTTGCTCGCTCGCCCACTGCGAGGGTCGTCAGGATGCTACCCACACGTGCATTCGGCTTGGTTTGGCGTGTTTGGGCACGTGCTTAATCTGACAGAGGGCAGTTCGGCTAAGCTTGATAGCGAGCTGTTACGAGAAACGTGGACTGAGCTGGTGGAGAACTCGCTAGTGGGTGGGGCCAGCCCCGATGACGGCGGTCCTACCAGCCACGAGCGTCAAGGTCTGGCGCTGAAGTTGTTTGAGCTTGTGGCTCCCAAGCTCGCGGTATCGAATGTGCGGTCGATTCTTACTCCGCGCTTTGTCAAGTGCTTGTATATCAACGGTGTCACGAAGAAGAATTACCTGCATGAAGCTGCCCGTCACTGTCTCAAGTCCTTTGCAGCCTGCACACCTGCCGAATTCTTCCGCTTTTTCCGCGAACAGTTCACGTCGCCTCTTGCGATCCTCGTGACGTCGATTGCAGCTGACAGTGACGAAGAGAATCAGCCGCCAAGCAAGAAGCAGAAACCGGATGCTGTAGGCTTCAATGCACTCCTTGAACTTGAGGAGAAGAAGGAGCGTGAAGACACAATGAAGCGACGCACAGATCGTGCGCGAGTATGGACGCTGGAAGTCATGGTAGCTGCGCTGTCCGATGTACTCAGCGCAAAGACTGCACCGGACGTTGCAATGTCAAAGCTGCAAGACGATGTGCTCCGCTTCCTAGTGTTCCATTCGTTCTTCACGGCGTCAAGCGACGCAGAGGCTACGTCTGTCAAGAAGCGCAAGAAGAGCAAACCGTCCAAGAAGACCAAGCCAACAGAGATGGAACGGATAGCACAAGAGGCAGCGGCAGCAAATCCGTCAGTGTCGGCGAACGTGGCCAGTTATGCGAAGACGCGTTTGTTTTCGATGCTGAGTCTGGGCCTCGCAGGAGCCGATGGTGTGCGTGCGCATGCGAGTGTGCTGAGTCGCGTTTTCGCAATTGCCAATAGCATGAAAAACGATAGCACTGTTGGGACTCTACGAGGTCCTTTCGATGAAGAAGATGCTGCACAGTTTCGTATGCTAGCTGGCCATGTCGAGAGTATATGGAGCAAGGAAGAGGACGAAGAGAAGAAATCACGGACGTCACAGAAGGTAGCGGCGCGCAGACCGTTGAGCGAGGCGTTCCTTTTGCTATTCATGAGTGCCGGGCTGCAGTTCCTGGACGGCGAGCAGCGCGAAGATGCCGTTGTGGTGGTTGCGGACCTGGAAAAGTGCTATGCTCAGCTGGCTGTACAAGAGCAGAAGGGCTCTACCACACCAAAGAAGAAGAAGAACAAGACGAAGGAGCAGAGCGAGTCTGAGCTGACAGGAGAGGAGTCGATTGTGGTGCTCACGGATTTGTTGCTGAGTCTGCTGTCACAAGACTCGAGCGCGCTGCGTGAGATCGTGTCGCAGGTGTTCCGATCGCTGCTGCCGCTACTCGACGGCGCTTGTTTGACCACAATGGCGAACGTTCTTGAACCATCGGGTGAAGCTGAAGATGCTGATGTTGACGAGGAGAAGGAGGAGGGCAAAGGGTTTGCTTCGAATCCGCTTGGCGACGACGAAGAGGAAGAAGACGACGAAGAAGAGGAAATTGGGCTGTCCTCGGCCGACGCGCTGTCGGATGCGTTCCGCAACGACGAGAAGCTCGCGTCGCTGTACCATGAAGACCTGGCGATCGCTGCGATCGTGGGGCAGGTCAAGGTTCGGTCTCAGCGCAAGAAGGAACTTAAGCGGGCCCGCTTGCAGACGATGCATTTCCAGCTGCGTGTGCTGGACCTGCTGCAAGTGTTTGTGTCACAGCGTCCCGAGCAATGCGATGCAACAGCTGCGCAGCACAGTGCATTAGTGCTGTCGTTGGTGGCTCCGCTGTTCCGGGTCTTGATTCGCGTGCAAAGCGCTGCCAGCGAGAAAGTGGTGCTTCGGGATCGCGTGCAAGCGGTGCTTCTCCACAAAGTCCTTCGCTTCCCCAAAGACAAGAAGATCCCGTCCGGCGAAGCTGTTCAGTCTGAAGCACTGGACGCGCTGCGTCAGATTGTTGAGTTGATTCGCACCTCGCCCGTGGACAAGAGCCATTCTGGCAAGGTCGCATCTGCCGCTGTGGTGCACCTCGTGCGCGTGCTTTGCGCTCGTGAAACTTCGAGCGAGGAGGGAGTGCAGGCGATCATGCGCGAGTGCGTGTTCGATGCCTTTACGAAGAAGCACTCGCGGTTTCCACGTGCGTCTTTTGACGAGCTGTTGCTCAAGTCGCCTGCGGCTGGTGCGCGTGTGCTGCTGGAGCCTCTTGCTGCTGTTGCTGCAGCTTCGGAGAAGAGCAAAGACGTTGTGGACGGGTCTGATGTGCAAGCAGCAGTGGACGAGTTTTCCAAGTGCGAAGTGCTCCGACTGCTGACAGTGCTGCTGCGAGGGAGCAGTAAGCTGCAGCAGACTGGGGAGCTGTCTGCTGCCCAGCGAAGTGCTTTCCAGCGCGTGCAGAAAGCTCTCACGACGGCAGTGCTGAGGCATTTGGCCCCAGAGAGTGTCCAGCAGCTGAAGGCCAAGCGGATGAAGGTCGTGATGACGTTTGCCCTGCAGCTTGTGAAGTTTTGGCACACGTCGGTGGTGGATTCAAAGACGATGGAGACAGGCGTTCGTGCAGTAGTATCAGCTGTACAGGCTGTGGATTCCCAGTCTCCGGTCGTGAAGGGAATGGTGAAGCGGGTATCCGAAGCCGCTGGTATTTCGTTCGTGGCGACTGGTAGTGGCAGCAATGGGCACCAAAAGGCATTGACCAAAGAGGAAGATGAAGAGGAAGTTGACGTACCTGACAAAGTCGATGAGGTGGTGGAAGCTGCCGTGACGATCGAACCTGCAGCGAGCACATCCAAGAGCTTGAAGGACAAGCCCAAGTTGAAGCACAAGGCGAAAAAGACCAAGCGCAAGCGCTCGTTCGCCGACAAGTAAGAGAGCCGTCGGGTGCTCGAACCAGCGCAGGCAAATAAACGCCGCAGCACCTGACTGTCGTTCAGGCAGCGAGCGTCGACAGTGTCATCAGTCAATGTGGTGTGTAAGGCGCCCTGCCTCCTATTATAGATCCTAGAGCTTTGTGTGTGCTGGACCCGACTGACTTCGTGCCTTCTCTCGTTCGCTGCTGCATACGACAGCAACCGACACAAAACCACGTGCACAGACACAGCTACAGACAGACAGACAGACAGACGGACGATCGACAACAACAGCTTCTCAATAGTTCCATAGACGTCGCAGCACTGTGCATGTCAATTCCTCTTTCTCTCTCTCCTCGTTCTCGTTGCACCACAGTCACGTCGTGTCCACAAGTGCCCCCCCGTTCCCACGTCGACGTCCTGTCCATCTCTCTCTTCTTTGTCATCTACTGACCGAGCCAATGGGTACCTAAGCGCCAGCGTCCGTCCATCTGTCCTCTCTTGTCCTGTCAACAGCGTCGCTGCTCTAGCCACGGAACTTGCCCCACACGTGCAGCAGCACGACGAACCCCACAAACATGAGACAGCTGACCAACACCGTCGTCGGGCCGATCTTCAGCCCCGGCGAGTCGTCCGTGTAGAAGCGCAGGATACCGGCCGTGCTGCCGCCCATGCCCCGTCCCGTGTTCTGCCCCGCACGGGCGGCGGCCACAGGGCGTCGATTGCGCAGCCCACTGGCGGCGGCGCCTTCGGCCGATGCCGTTGGCGCCGGTTTCTTGCCGGCTAAAGCTCCGCTTGGTCCTGCCGCAGTCTGTTCAAGAGACATATCAAGTTAGAGAGGACATTCACACAGTGACAACAGAGAGGAAAAGAGAGAGAGAGAGAGAGTGAGTGAGTACACAGCGTCGTAAAGGCGAGTGGCGGGGAGCTGAGCGTACCATAATAACGGCTTCTCCTCTGTGTGTGTGTGTGTGTGTGTTCAGGCAAGTCGACTACGGGTCTGTCTGTCGGTGTCTATGTGTTGGTGGGCCGCACGTCGAGTCAAGTGGTCGAGTGGTGTGTCCCGATTTGATTGTGTGGGCGGCAGGAATTGCCACGTATCGCATGACGGCAGTAGAATTAGGGGGGAGGCCTCGAGCTAAGTGCGAATGGACTCTAATTTAGCGCTATTCTTAGCATCGGAGCTTTGTCATTTAGAAACCCTATAAGCACTATGTGCGGTATTATGAGCGCGTTTCGTGTCTGTTGCGAGACTGCGTGACTCGAGAAACACAGACCCATGTGCTTGCAGGTGCTGGCAGTTATCGATTATCAGAGGGTTGCAATCGCGGAAACGAGCGACCGATACCGATCGAGATGTTGTGGCACCGTATAAAGCCACGGCAGCTGCATCTCGCATTTATTCTCAACCCCTTCTAAATCGATACACAGATCGACCGCTATCCCAACACATGCTCGGACCGCCCAATTACGGTCAACCACACCAGATACACGACAATTGATGTGCACCACACCCATCCACGTCCACCCGTGTCAAAACGCATGACCCGCAGCTTCGCCGCGGCGCTGGCGCAGGCGCTGGACGCGACGTTCCCGCGCACGGCCTTCGCGATGGCCTACGGCTCGGGCGTGTTCCAGCAGACGAACCACGACGCCCGCTCTAGTATGGTCGACCTCGTGCTCGCGGTCGACGACGCGCGCGCCTGGCACGAGCAGAACCTCGCGCGCCATCCCCACCACTACTCGATGCTCCAGTACTGTGGCGCTGCGGCCGTCGCGGACTTTCAGGAGACGTGGGGTGCGGGTGTGTACTACAACACAATGGTATCGGAAATGCAGTGCGCGAGCGAATGGACAAAGAAGCGGCTGCTGGGCCTATGTAGGTGCGCTGCGCTTCTGACGGCAGTTAATCTCATTTGTTTGTGTGGCCATTGGGTCGACAGGTTCCTCTCACAGGTCCTCTGCTCGGGACCCGACTGGTCAAATACGGCGTCGTGAGCACGCGGACGCTGCTTGAAGACCTGACGCACTGGAAGACGCTCTATCTTAGCGGCCGCATGCACAAACCCGTACGCAGTGCATCACGACTGACGCACGAAGATCGATCGATCGATCGAGTTGGAGTGCATTGTGGACACACGGACGAGAGAGCTCACTTGCCGTCGCTGTTGAGGCTATCGATGTGTACACAGGTCGCGATTCTCGCTACGAACGAGTGCATGCAGGCAGCGGCGTCGACGAACTTGTCCCACGCGCTGCACTATGCTCTGCTTTGTCTGCCCGAGACGTTTTCAGAGCATGAGCTGTATATGGTCAGTGCGACGTAATGCGACGATGTGCTGATCGATGCGCGATGCAAACAGCTCATCTCGTCGACGACTGCTTTTGCATGTAGAAAATCGCAGGGATATCGTACTTGGGCGACTTTCGGATGACGTTTGGTGAGAACCCGAAAAAGGTGCGCAACATCGTCGACGGCAATGTCAAGGCCTTCCAGGAGCTCTACCGCCGCAACATTCA